>APFE030499267.1:0-21209 GCA_000404065.3 Pinus taeda | reverse complement strand
AATAAATAATAAAATTAACAATCATTTTAATAAAATATGCAAATCATTAATTAAAATAATTAGTAGTAAGCCGACCATAAAAATAAAATAATAAATTAAAGAATCAATAACTATTAATATGGTCAAGAAATTCATTCTCTCTTCTCAAAAGCAATCTCATTGCCCTAATGATGGACTCACCAAGTCAGTCCGAAACGTTGGTTTCTTAAACTACTCACAGGTTTTCCACAAATTCATTAAAATCAAGCAACCTGTATGGACTCCCTCTTCAACACAATTACAGTTGGAAAAGCCTCTTCTCAGGCTAAGGACACAAGGATAAAATCATTAGAATATCTAGTGATTGAGTTGGGACATGATCCCCAAGATGTTAAAGCAGCTAAAAGTTTGATAAAGAAAAAGAATTATGACATTGCTACACTTAGGAAACAAGTCAAACTCCCTCCCCTCATACATCCACAAACTGCAGAAGTAATTGAGAAACAAAATGAGGAAGAACTTATGGACTTGATCCTTAAGTTGAATGAGCAGTTGAAATAAACAGAACAGGGACTACAAAAAGATTTTCAGTCCAAAAAGGGACAGTCGACCACCATGCCTCAGACTGTAATACCCATGGTTTCTACAGTAGTGCCATCTACTATTGCAACATCTTTGGCACCCAACATTCCCCCAGCAATAGCTCTACCAGTAACAACAACAACAGGTACATCAGAAATAGCAGCAACTTCAACAAAGCAAACAGAAGACTTAAAACAATCCATGGAAGAAATGAAAATCCAAGCAATTGAAATAAAGCAACTAAAAGAAACAGTTACAAGCTTGGAAATAAATTATGAGCTATCATAGATTAATTACACTGAAGAAGTGAGACAAAATAGAAGAATGACTGAAAGAATCATGACATTAGAGTAGGACTTAACATTGGAAAAGCCTTTGAGAGATATCAGACAAATTTAATGGACCAATATCATTGATTCTATCAATGATATTTGGTCTGCTATTTAGATCATTTTTGAACAAACAGAGTTAGTCAAACTAGCTACAGAGGCTATACAGAAGACCAGGGAAGAATTGGGGGGGAAATTTGAAGAGGCAACCCAATTAATCAACTTCTTGAATAGCCAAAACAGGCAAAAACTAGAACAATGTGATATCGAAGATCGAACTGGTACTATCCTTGAAATTAAGAAAGCTCTAACCAAAAAGAACTTAATGCTTAACTTGGAAAGAAGATGTCAAAGTATTCAAGAAGACATAAATGAGTTTATGGTAAAGTATAACATTCTAAGGGATAAAGGACTTCCAAACCTACTGGTCATAAATGACAAACTGGTGACTCATGATGACTAAATTGAAATACTACATAAACAAGCCAAGAGTCAAGCTAGCTCTTCCACAGTGAAAGCACTCCCTACAGGAAGAAAAGTGTTGTATGATGGTTTGGAAAATCTTTTCTATATTGAGCATGAAGTTAAGCACCTATTCATAGTTTAGCCCAATTCTGTAAAATACACTGAAGCTGACAAAATATACCGGAAATTGATCAGGATGAAGATACCAAATGAAGAATGGTGGACCAATATGCTCGATATCCTATAATTTACTATGGTAATTTAGAGGTAAATAGAAATATTTACTAAGGTAAAGGCTGGTAAACAGGCAAAGAGTATCAGAAACAAGTAAAGAGTATCAGAAGGGAAAAGTAAGGAAAGATCCAACACACAATTAATAAAGCAACAACAAGAGGTAAATCTGAGTTTCAACCTCCAACTCTTCCAAAAATAAAGGAACAACATCAATCAGTTTTACATCTGTCTCTATATTTTTGTAAAAGATATTTTGTATTCCCTAGAATAAATCTCATGTAGTTATGAGATATTTTTGATGTAGGTTTTTGTATAAATACTTCTCCATTCGAAGCATTTTGGGTGGATTCTATAAAATCTATGTAACTCTATGCTATCAAGCTGAGAAAGCTTTTGTACTCAAACTTGGTTTTTTGCTGGAAAAGGAATGAAAGTTTAGGACATTTCATCAGATTCTCGTGCAGTATAATTGCAAATAAGTATTCTATCCTTGTGATTTTATGTGTTTTATATATGTTTCCATGTTTCATGCATATGAAATCTAAATGGTAAAATAGTCAAAGTATATTAGAATTAGCTTTATTGCTCTCTGCTATCAACAGTCTACCATTTATCTGTTTTCTTCTAAACTATTCCGATATAGGAATTCTTAACTGCTCCTCTATCCTTGTAGTTTTTCTATAATAATTCCATGGTATAGGATTCTTAATTTCCCTTTGCTGGTCAACCTATCTTCCCTTCTTCTTTCTTATCATAACTTGAGGATTCTAGATTTCCCTCTAGTTTTGAGAATAACTATCATCTATTCAAGCCCCAAAGTTTGTTTTTACGCTACTATCCCGCCTGTTGAACTCATACCTCAGCAATTTGACTCAATCTAGTGAATTATCCATGATTAACTCCATAGCCCAATGGCCTAAAGCCTAGTTTGCCCATTTGTTTTAGAACTCCACCAATCTCAAAATAACCTCATTGAACATTAATACTAGCCTAAAATCCTCTCAAACATAGCTAAATCATAAAGAAGATCCCTCTCTGGACTTAGGGGCTAGCACCCAAGTCTAAAAGTTGGTTTTTAGTTACCTTGGATCCCTTCCTTCTTTTAATAACTTCTATGGAAAATCTGAGTGATAACAATTAACAACATAGGATAGGCCACATACATGCTTGCAAAATACCTAGCCAAAAAACTTCACCCCCTTTTAGGAAACACCTCCTCTTATGTGAAAGACTTAGCTTCCTTTGTTCAATGGATAAAAAACATTGATGTAAGTGATAAATATTTGCTCGTTAGTTTTGACATAGTATCTCTCTACATTATGATCCTAGTAGATGAATATATTGAATAATGAAAACCATCAATAACAATGAAAATACTAAACTATTAAAGTTATGCCTTAAATCATTTTATTTTAGCTTCAAATGAAGAATATATGAGAAAACACATTGATTAGCAATGGGATCACCTTTATCTCCCATGATTGCTAACATATATATGGAACACTTTGAACAAAGGTCATTAACTTCCTTCCCAATAACCCCTGAAGAATGGAAAAGGTATTTGGATGACATATTTTCCAAATGGAGTCATGGGAGAGATAAGCTTGAAGAATTTCTTACACACATCAACAACCTCTCTAAACACATTAAATTCACCATTGAAATAGAGAAATACAACCAAATTCCTTTCCTTGACATACTTCTCACTAGGAAACATGGTAATATTGAACAAACACATATCGATAAATATGTTCATGGAGACTCCCATCATCATCCCAAACAAAAGGTTAGCATCATCAAAATCCTTGCAACAAAAGCCTCCAGAATATGGGATACAAAAAATTTGAAAAATGAGCTTGACCATCTCCAAAATGTCTTTGAAAAGAATAGATACCAAATAAGAACCATCAACAATTCCATATATCATGCTACAAGGAAAAAAACAAAATCCCTATAGACATCCCTAAAATAACCCTACCTTAGATGAAAGGAACCACTGATAAAATACCAAAAATTCTTAATAAATATAACATTAATATCTCTTTCACCCCCACAAACACCATAACAAAAATGATTGGCTCTATAAAGGCTTCAATTGACCCAAAGCAACACAAAGGAGTTTGTCATTCCATGCTCATGTGACAAAGAGTACATAGATGAAACAGGAAGATCTATCAGCATCAGACTAAAAGAAAATATGGCTGCCATATTAAGAGATATGGCATAAAAATATGCCCTAGCTAAACATGCATGCTCCTCTTCTCACTACATTTGCATGGAGAATTCCAAATTCATTCAGAAGGAATACCATTATCTAAAAGGAAGAATAAAAGAAGCTATAGAAATATAAAAAAGAACAAATACAATGGATTGGGATGATGACTTAAAGCTTATAAATACATGGAAACCATTACTAAAGAAAATAAATAATACTCATGAAGTCAAAACCAAGCAAAAAATTCCAACACATGACTATTAATAGATCCAAACAAACTATGTCAAAAGCATATCACTAATATATTGTGATCCCCTAATGATGGACTCAATTTGAAGTCCAAAACATTGGGCTTAATAAAAGAAGAAACAAAATTTTCCAAATATTCTTTTAAAAACTAATCGTACCTATATGAACTCTCTCCTTAACAATTTTTTTCATCTTATAGGGATTAGCATAGGTGCAGAATAGGCATCAATGCTCTACAACTTAGGTACAAAGAAGGAGATGACATTGGAGCACTTTGTCTCTTGTTAGGGGGTGTGCAAAAGTAGATACGTCCAAATTAAGACACAAAAAATCAATTGAATATCAGAGAAGGGTTTTCCTAGGAAAATCAGGGTCTGAGTGAGGAAATGAAGGTTTGTTCAAGAGGTGAAACAAGTGCTAATTTCAAGGAAACCACTAAGGGAAATAAACAATCCCCAGTGGAGTATCCAATTTGTTATGCAAAATTTACAATTGTGGACAAAAGTATCTTCCCTAGACTTAGTGGACTGGTCTAGAAAAACAGAAAGAAAAGAATATAGGGTTTCCCTTAAAGAAATGGAAGAATGGGAAAGAGGCTTACATCGAATTCATTGCAAACTTTACTTTCCTCATGTCTTGTAATTTCCAATCATAGCATCAATTTCTATAATTAGAATCTACACATACATTCAAAACAAACCAAATATCCACAACATCTAAGTAGCATAATGTAATTACTTTATTCAATGGATTAGCGAAGCATTGAAATACATGAATGTAAATGTAACATAACACATATAGGGTAATATTATATTCTTTGTATTAATAGAAATAGGAGAGAGTTTACCACCAATAATAGCAAGTGATCTTGTAGAGATCTCCCTAAGTTGAATTTTCCTTACTTGTCACAAAGCACACCTTAATGTCACCCTAATGCATGAAAATGATGACTCTCTTAGATTCAAGGCAGCAGCATGAGGGCATGACCAATCTCCAAAAGCCAACCCTGATGTTGGAGATGGTAGTAAATTTATAGGAGAGGGATTTACTTTAGGAATTCTTATCCTTTTACCAATCTAGGCTTGAGATCCACTTAATATGGGAGGATGAACTCAAGGGATAATAAGTTTAGTATCCAAGTTAGCATAAGATAGGACTCGAGTTTCTTATCTAAAGTAAATAGTTAAAATAACCCTTGAAAGCTTCTAGAAGGGAAAGCTTCATGATTCTTTTGAATTTTCTTGAATTTCTAGAATCAGCAAGGAGCAACCTATTATTGATCAACGTTGGTGCAAAAAGGAGCAACCTGTTGCTAAACACAAGTCTCTAAAGGGGAAAGGTGCATTAGGGATTAAAAGATATTATTTGAAGTAGTTAGATGCATAAACGTAGTTACATATAAAGGTCATGCTTAGAGTTTTGTGTAGGGATGATGACAACATGTTCACAAATGTTGAATTGATATAGCTTGCACACCTATTGACTAGATGCGACAAAATGGCCTCTAACACCTATGAGCTTACTTTCAGTTGTAAGGCTCAAATTTATTCTAACAATGTCTCTTGATCCATGACTTATACTTGGATCTCAAAACCTTATAGTTGTGTCCATATTAGAAATCAAAGGAAAAATTTCATATAGAGAGATCATCCATACTCATTTGAGGAATTAGTGGTGGCCCTTGAGCCTTGGAAGTTACTCTTTAGGCATACTAATCAATTTTCGTGACTTGAACTTGGCCCAAATCTTTATATCGATAACACCATCTCCAAAATCCCTAATGGTGCCAATATGGCCCACCAATAAGTGGAATACTCATTTTCGAGTTCATATTGTGGTTTAAGGTGTTGTTATTGGCCCTGTATACACGAAATATTCCTTAAATGCCTAAAGTGTAGGATTCTTCCTACCACCATTTTGAGGAATGCTTGACCCATAACTTGTGCTTAAAAAATTTAAATGGTGCACATAATGTCACTTGGAGGCCAAATATCACCCTTAGAGGTCATGTGTTTTTCTTGCATCTTAATACTTATAATATTCATTTATGGTATAAGAATTGGGTTTCCCCATAACCATATCTAGGAAATTGAAGCCCATAGATAGTTCTAAAAACCTCATAATATCATCAATATCATAACGTAGATAATAAGGATTTACTTAAGAGTTCATGTGTGTAGAAATTAATGTGTAGATTATAAACTGCTCATGAAATTTTCTAAATCACAAGACTAGAAGCTACTCTACTGATATGCATAGGAAAGTTTATGATCGAGAACACAAATCATTAACATGCATTAGGATTCAATGCACATACACATATATTTATCTAGGGGATAGGAACTTCTAAAAACTCCTTACTATCTCTATTGCATTAATCAAAGAATGTGGATGAATACAATATGCTTTGCTCAAGCTTTAGGTCAACCTGCACATGTATCTTCTATCCTCTACGTGACTGACCTTAGCCAACACTTAGCCAAAATTTTCAGCCTCCAAGCTCTTATTTCCTTGTGTTTTTCCTTAAGGAATTAGCCCCTAGTATTTAGGAAATTCCTCAATTTGGATTGTGTAATTCCTCTAGGTCCTTCTTTGACTACATGCATGATCTGTACAACTTGGGATAGTTTACAACTAATATTACACTTGCCTTAAACTCAAATCTCAACTAGGTAACTTGAATTATCTACATGCGTGAGTTACTTTATATTGATTGATTAGTTATCTCGAAGATCACTTAGTGTGAAAAAAGTTACACACCCACAAATTAACCTCCACTAGTTCCTCCAACAATTGGAACTAGTTTTACTGACCAAAACTCAATTTAAGTGACTAAATTGTTACAACTAAAATTAACTCAACCTAAGCTCCTAAAATTTAGGAACCCACTGCACGTAATTGAACTTCATGCCCCTAACTTGAATTAAATGAGCTAGACTCATATTTTTTATGAATCAACACAAGTAAACTGAACCTCAACTCAGTAGCTAGAATTAAGTGTTCTTAACTAAGTGACGAGTGTCATGTCACCTCAATTAACTCCTCCAAGTTATCTACTGATATGGAATTTCGAATTTCCTCAGTTTAATTAAGGAAAAAATCAAATTAAGACTTTTCTTGCAACATTTTCAACACTCCCTCTTAGCAAGAAAGGGATTCACATCTACCCTAATCTAACACCTTTGGAATGTACTGCATGCAACACTTTTCTCTTTTATTGTTGCTACTGCAACATCTGCAACTCGGAAGCATCCAAAAAATAAAAAATAAAAACTGAATAACCTATTGATATAACTGTCTACTGGGAAAATTGTGCTACTGTTAACTCTGCTACTAAGCCTCTTGGTTTTCTATCAATAGTCCTCTACACTCCACAATATCGTATTGAAATTGATCCTCCTGCTACTCAATACTCTGGGCCCCTATATCAAGGAAATGATCCATGAGGAGAACACCTCAATGGACCCTGCTGAAATTTCTCCATTCTTGGACTAAGGGTCTACATTGCTCCTCCTTTCTCCTTGAGGTATAGATGCATGTGCTCTCTCTACCCACATGGCTCAAACTCTCCCCACGTTGGAGTTGTTTTCTTGAGTAGATGTCTCCAGTCTTCCTCATGTTTTCTTCTTCATTTGTGGTTGCTCCACAACTTCCTGAGGCTTCTTCTGAGGCTACATGTTAAGAGGTCTAACATGCTCCTTCTTAGCCACAAAATATGCCATGATACTCAAGGATTTGCATGCATCTTCTACCTAAAGGGAATACATGTTCTTGACTCTAACCCTGATCTGCTTCACTTGTCCTATGGGTATGTGTCTTAGGAATGGCTTTCCTTTACTGAAGATCACATCATAGCCACAGACTTTCAAAACTATAACAGAGAAAATATTATTCTTTAGACATGGAACAAACATCACATCCTTTTGGTCTGAGAGGGGAGCCTAAGTCCCTCTAAAAGGTGACAGTACTGATCTCAATCGCACTGTACCTTTCGTCACCTCCAAAATCAATGTTCATTTGGAGATCTTTCTTCTCCAAGTAACTAAAAAATTCTTTGTTCCTTGTTATGTGGAACAAGGCACCACTATCTAGGAACCACATGCTCCCCATCATTGTGTTTTCCATGCATGAAATGAGAGTGAATTCAAGCTCAAACTATGAAGACAAAGCTTCACCTCCTGCTACTACTGTAGGTTCCTTCTTCCTTTCCTTTTGATGTGGACATTTCATGGCATAGTGCTCGAATTCATGATAATGAAAGCACTTGATTTTGGATAAGTCTATCTTCTTCCCCCCTTGAAAATATTCTACTTTGGATTGGGATTTATTCCCTTTCCCTTTCTTTTCATTTCCATCCAAGGCACAATTCTCTTCATCCTCTCCCTTGGATGAAGTCTCATTTATGTTGCTATGCCTTATTTCTTCCTACACTAGATCGGACCATAACCGCCTCCAACTTGGTAGTTTCTCTCTTCCATTTACTGAATCTTGATAACTATGTTAGCTCTTGGGAAGGCCCAAGAGGGCCAAAACTACCAGATCTTCTTTAGGGATAGTAACATTGACCTTGCCAAGTTCATCACAATACTGTGTAAACATACTTAGCTAATATGAAATTGTTTTATCATTTTGCATCTTAATACTTTGAAGCTTGTCCTTGAGTGCCAGCTTCATGTGGCCACCATTTTTATCAAGTAACTCTATCATTTTTTTCCACATCGTGAACGAAGTCTCTTTCATATGGAGATTTGAGACTATATGATCTTGAATTGATCTGAAATCACCTATAGATGACCTCAGAGAAATAATGAAGGTATTGCAGACTCAAGTGATGGGGTGTGCCTATGTTATTTTATGCAACGGATCGATAAGATTGTGAAATACACAGACACTAAAACAGTAAGAGAAATATAGTAATCAAACACATAAAACACAACAATCTTAATAAGGATTTCACCCAATTCCCCTGGGCTATGTCTCTTGGTCCAACCTTCAGTGGTGGCCTTTCTATTGTGTCTTAAAGTAGAGTTTTTACAACAGTGAGCTCAATCCAGTCTCACAGAACAGAGGATGATCAGTAGGATGGTACTTGGATTCCACAAGTCTCTAGAGTACACAAACTCCCCTTACTAAATCTTGACCTCAACTAGACTCAGTGGTATGAGTCCAATTTGGTACTCAATACCTGACAGGTATACATAGAAGAGTTTCTTAAACCTCTCAAGCTTTCTCTGGAGTTCATAGACTCTCAGACTCTCTTTGTCTTTGTCTGTTCAATGCTACCTTTGCTCTGCAAGTCATCTCTACTTCTTTTTTCTCTGCAACTCACTTCTTTCTTGCCTTTTGACTTTCTGCTTCCCTTTCTTTTCCTCTTTTCCTCACTCTCTTTTCTCTTTGTCTATTCATGGCTTAAAGCCAATATTCTCCCTAACTGTTCGTTTCCACTTCCTAGCTCTCTGGATCTCCTGCCTCTACCTGCTGGAATTCCCCTACTCTGCATCATCATCACTATGTAACGCTTCATAGAGAAGTGGCCACTTGTTTCCTCACGAACTGAGTGCCAGTCCTCTTTGAACGGTCACTATTTCCATTGCTTCAAGATTGCTTGTGAAACTGATTCCTTTACCAACTCATTGGTCATGTCGGACCTCAAATCTTATATGACTCAGCCTATTTCCCTATCGAATATGATCATCCATTGGATCATTTCTCCACCATTGATTTGGAGCTTCCAGATCCTACAGTCTCCATCCATATCACGTGGTGAAGTAGCATGACCTTCACCCATGCGATGTGAGTGGTTTTCTCTCTCATCTACTGGACATGTGTCGCCCAGTGTATGGCATCAGACGGGACTCGGTCGAACCCTCTTACTACATGAAGTCCTTCTGATATCCTGCCAGTTTTAGCGCGGGACCCACCTTATAATGGAATCGATGTTTCCAATACAGTTTCATGCTTTTCCTCGTGACTGAGCACTTGGGGCTTTCCTTCAGTAATGGGGAGAAAGCGCTAATCGCATATCATAAATGCCTCTATTTTTGGATTTTATCTCTCGGTTGTCCATTTGTGCCAATACACGGTCACCATGGGCCAACAGTCTGTGTGCTTTGACCGAGGGTCCTTGTTGTTCTGTGCTAACCATAAATTGCCATTATTCAGAGGTAATTTCCGATAAGCTTGGACATCCATAAGACTTTGAAAATTTGGTATGAGTTTTGTAGAGTTCAAGGAACTTTAAGAGTGTTTAAGGATCCAATTCGGATCATGGCCTTCCCACTAAAAAAGCTTTTGGACCACCAAAGTTGGTTTTCAAGTATCGACTAAGTGAGGGTATAGTTGTCTCACTTGTCCAATCTCCATCCATTTTGCACTGCTTGGCTTTGAACCGTTGAGTCCAATCCTGAGGTACTCAACATCTCCCCTGCACGTCGTCCTCACCTTCTTGTACAGAACTCCGTCTTCCTACAATTCATTGAGATATTCAGGTAATAGCTCATCAACAGAAGGTAATTGACTCTACTCTTCTGGATCTTCAATTAATGAAGGTTCAAATAGTCTCAAGATGTCTGCTTAACAACTGAGTAGATGTGCATGTAAGCTAGTAAATTAGGCGAAAAGAATTCTCACCAATTTTCTCAAGTATCTTGAAAGGTCAATACCTTATCAGCTTTAGCTTTTTACCTTCACCTTGCATTCTGTCTTTGCTAATATACAACTAGACTTGATCACCAACTCGGAAACTATGCTCCATCTGATGCTTATCATGCCTTGCCTTATATTTGGCTTGGCTCTTTTCCAACTGTTCTTGTACTGCCTGGTGAATCTCTTGGATTTTTTCAATGAACTTGGTTGCCTTGTCCACATCACTATGTCCATCAACTGTTATGTCTTTACCAAAGACAAAATCCAAGGGAGGCTTTGGTGTGAAACCAAAACAAGTCTCAAAAGGAGATCTCTATGTAGAAGAATGTTTTGCTCGGTTGTAAGCATGCTGCACATAACACAAATGTTCATCCCAAAGTTTGGGATGCTTGCTACAATAGCCTCTGAGCAACTGGATCACTATCCTATTGACCACTTCTGTCTTGTCATCTATCTGTGGATGAAAGGCTGTGCTTTTCTTGAGATTGGTGTCCATCAGTTCCCACAGACTTGACCAAAAATTCCCAACAAATCAGGTGTCTCGATTAGATACAATGGAAGTCAGTAATCCAAAATGAACCCATACATGCTGAAAGAATGATTTTGCAGTTTGTTCAGCTGTAATTTATTTATTACAAGGTATCAAAATACACATTTTCTAAACCTATCCACAACAACATATAAATAGTCATGACCTTTCCTACATTTAGGCAGTCCTCCAACAAAATCCATGTAAACACTTTCCCAAGGATGAGAAGGGACTTGTAATGGAGTGCACAAGCCTAGTTTTCTATTGTTGGGTTTTCTTTTAGCACACACGGTACACCCTCTTACATATCTAAAAACTATCTCATTCATTTTTTGCCAATAACAAAATCTTTGCAGCTGTGTAATCGTTTTACTTACCCTAAAGTGACCTGATATTAGAGAAGTGTGTGCTTCTCGAATTATCTTTACTCTTTGAGTGTGTGGAATGCATAGCTTCCCAGAATGATGCAAGAGTTAGTCCTTCATGTGATAATCCAATTCTTCTACTTGTTTGCTTTGACTTAAAGTTGCATATACATATTTAAAATCTATATCTTAAGCATATTGTTCAATGTTTCTCTCATGCAATACTGAATTATGCTTAAGTATAGTAGATGCATTTATAATTGGTCTAGATAAAATATCTACAACTTTATTCTGTATGCCCTTTTTATATCTGTTGACTAAATGAAACTGTTGTAGAAAACCCATCGATCTATAGTGTCTTGATTACTGCAACTTAGTTTGGGAGTGTAGCTATTGAAGTGGTTCATGATCAGTATGTATAACTGTCTCTTTGCCCATTAAGTAATGTTTCCACTTTTTCACACTCCATACTAATGCATACAATTATTTATCATATGTGGGATAGTTAACTACCGTAGAATTAAATGTCTTAGAATGATAACATATGGGTTTACCATGATGTATCAACACTACTCCCATGGCATAGTCATTGGCATCCATTTGGATCTCAAATGGTCTTCGAAGATCGAGCAGTGCTAGTACTGGTGCTGTACTAATATTTTCTTTCAAGGTGTTGAAGGCTTTCTGTTGTTTGCCTCCCCACTAAAACACCTTTTTCAATCCTGTTAAAGCATGTAAGGGAGCTACAATTAAGGAAAAGTTAGAAATGAACATTATCCAATATTGTGCTGCTTCTAAGAAGCTTCTAACTTCTGTAGCAGATTTGGGTTTAGGTTAGTTTACAATGACTACTACCTTAGAGGGATCTATCTTCAATTCACCACCCCCTACTATATGTCCCAAATAATTCAAAGATTCTTTTCCAAATTCACATTTTGAGAGTTTAACATAAAGTTTTTCTCTTTTCAAAACATCTAGTGTCTGCCTAACATGCTTAAAATGTTCTTCCCACATTTTTCTAAATACAAGAATGTCATCTAGATATACAATAACAAAATCATCAAGAGAAGGTCTGAGTACATCATTCATTAATCTCATGAAAGTAACAGGAGCATTAGTTAAGCCAAAAGGCATAACCAGCCACTCATACAATCCCTGCTTTATTTGGAAAGAAGTCTTCCATGCATCTTGTTCTGCAACTCTGACCTAATGATATTCACTATGCAAGTCTAACTTGGAAAAATAAAAAGCTTCTTTTAACTGATCTAATAGATCATCTATGCAAGGAAGGGGATAATGATTTTTGATTGTTATCTTATTCAGTGCTCGATAATCAATGCACATTCTCCATGAGCCATCTTTCTTTTTCACTAGAACGATTGGAGACCCACATGGTGAAGTGCTAGGGCTGATGACCCCCTTCTCGAGCAACTCCTACACTTGCTTCTTGATTTCTGCATTTTCTAAAGCTGACAACCTATACTTTCCGATGTTAGGCAATGGAGCATCCTGCTGCAATTAATATCATGCACTATTTCCTTTTTTGGGTGGCAGACCTTTAGGTTCTTGAAACAAGATATTATATTCCGAAACAACTTTTTCTAAATCATCTTGTTGTTTAGCATCACAAGCCTCAAATAAATTGGTTTTATCAGCTTTCTTTTCCTTTAGAACCATCAGCAAAAATTGTTTGCATGAATTTACAATCCATTTCATCTGCCCTGAGTTTATGAGAGTATAACTATTCTTGAGCTTATGAGCTCTTACAATATATTCGATTCCATCATTAACGAGGAGATACTTGTTCTCAGCTCTATAGAAAATATCTTTTCTATCATACAAGTAGGGACTTCCTAAAAAAATTCCACATATATCCAAAGGAGCTATATCCAACTCAACCTCATCTACAAATGTTGACCCAAAATAAAACTTAAGTTTACATTGTGTAGTCACTTGTAGTTGTGCTTTATCACTTAACCAACCTAATCGGTATGGTTTCTTGTGAGGTGTAGTCAGTAATCCCAACTTCTTTACAATTGCTTCAAAAATTAAATTTACTTGTGAGCCACTATCAAACAAAGTATCAATATTTTGAAGCTTGGAAATATCTCGAATATGGAAAAGCTCATGTCTTTTTCTCTCATTTTCTTCATTATTAGTGGATTTTGCAGAATCACTAGTAGATGCTTCAGAATTTTTACCTTTTATACTTGTGGTTGCAATGGTTGTTTCATCTCCTAAGTCCGACCCCAAATCTTTCTGAATAGTTGTAGTAGTATTCTTCTTCTTTCCCTCAAATTTCTTAGGTATTAGCTTCGAATGCAGGATCCAACGGTGCTCATCATCATGCCCATCCTTCTTACATTGAGTGCATGAAGACTTGATTTTCTGTGCAGTGTTGGCCTTCCTCTCTTTCCATTTTTGTTTTATTTTCTCCTTATTCTTGCTTGCAATGGGCTTGGATGATCCCCCAACTTTTGGGTTCCCATTCTTTCCTCTAGCTTCTAGATGCGTAGCTTGAACAGATACCTCATCTATATTAGTGGGATTAAACATGAGGATAGTGTGCCTTATGTAGTTGTGTAGACCACCTATGTACTTCAGCAGAGTCTCAGGTGAGTCTAAAGAAATTCCTAGAATCAAAGCTCTTTTCCTAAATTCTTGGGTGTAAGCTTGTACAGTTTGCCCTATCAATTGGCGAAGAGTTTGCCAGCTCATCATGGCTTGCTGCATGTAAGCTAGTGTATAGAACTGCTTTTTGATTGCATAAACAAATTCACTCCAGACAGAAAGAATCTTACCATGTTTCTTCATGTCAACTTGTGTCCTGCCTTCCCACCATACCAAGGCAGTGCCTCCGAGGCATAGGCTGGCCAGCTGAATCTTACTACTCTACACTCTGCAATAAACATCAATTTGTCTGATCCAATTATCCAACTTCTCAGCATTCAACTCTCCATCATATATTGGTAAATCAAATTTAACATCTAATTTAATCAAAGATGTCTTCTTTTTATGTTTAGGGCTATTAGGAGGCGTGAGAAAGTTTTCTTCTTTCCCTTTGCCTTTTGAGTGGTCATGGAGGAGGGACTCTTCTTCTCCTTTATCTTGTTTAGAGCCTAATGAATATTCATCTTTATGTTTCCTAAAGTCCCTATACATTTCCTCTACCATGGACCTCATGGCCAGGAAACTATCTATAAATTGGGGGTCTAGTTCCAAGGGACTTTCTTCTAACATTTTCATCTAAGGATAGACTCTTCCAATTTCCAGGTTAGTTTCAACCAACTCTCCTTCTCCTAATTTAAACTTTGATCTAGTTAGCATTCATCAACAAAATCTAGCACAAGCTCATCTAACCTTAACAACCACAAGCTTTAATATCACTTCATTTGAAATCACCCATAGATGACCTCAAAGAAATAATGAATGTATTACAAACTCAAGTGTTGGGGTGTGCCTATGTTATTTTATGCAACAAATTGATAAGATTGTGAAATACAGAGACACTAAAACAGTAAGAGAAACAAAGTAAGAAAACACATAAAACACAACAAGCATAATAAGGAGTTCACCCAATCCTCCTAGGCTACGTCTCCTGGTCCAGCCTTCAGCGGTGGCCTTTCTATTGTGTCTTAAAGTAGAGTTTTTACAATAGTGAGCTCAATCGAGTCTCACATAACAGAGGATGACCAGTAGGATGGTACTTGGATTCCCAAAGTCTCTAGTGTACACAGACTCCCCTTATTGAATCTCGACCTCAACTGGTCTTAGTGGTATGAGTCCAATCCGGTACTCAATACGTGACATGTATACATAGAAGAGTTGCTTGAACCTCTCAAGCCTTCTCTGGAGTTCACAGACTCTCGGACTCTCTCTGTCTCTGTTTGTTCGACACTGCCTTTGCTCTGCAGATCAGCTCGACTTCTTTGTTCTCTGCAATTCACTTCTTTCTTGCCTCTCGGCTTTCTACTTCCCTTTCTCTACCTCTTTTCCTCGCTCTCTTTGCTCTCTGTTTGTTCATGGCTTAAAGCCAATCTACTTTCTGACTGTTCGTTTCCGCTTCTCGACTATTTGGATCTCCTGTCTTTGCCCAGTGGAATTCCCTTGCTTTGCATCATCATCACTGCGTAAGGCTTCATAGAGAGGTCGCCACTTGTTTCCTCACAAATTGAGTGTCAGTCCTCTTTGAACAGTCGTTATTTCCGTTGCTTCAATATTGCCTGTGAAATTGATTCCTCTACCAACTCATCGGTCATGCCAGACCTCAAATCTTATATGACTCAACCTATTTCCTTGTTGAGTCCGATCATCCATTAGATCATTTCTCTGTCATTGATTTGGAGCTTCCAGATCCTACGATCTCCGTCCATATCGTGTGGTGAAGTAGCATGACCTTTACCCACGCGATGTGAGCGGTTTTCTCTCTCATCCACTAGATGCGTGTCACCTAGTGTATGGCATCAGGCGAGACTCGGTCGAACTCACTTACCACTTGGAGTTATTCTGATATCCTATTGGTTTTAGCACGGGACCTACCTTTTGACGGAATCGGCGATTCCTGTATGGTTTTATGGTTTTCCTTGTGACTGAGTGCTTGGGGCTTTCCTTCACTAAGGGGGACGCCCTGCATCAGAAACTGCCTCTATTTTTGGATTTGACCTCCCAATTGTCCATTTGTGCCAGTACATGGTCACCATGGGCCAACGGTCTGTGCGCTTTGACCGAGAGTCCTCGTTGTTCCCTGCTAACCACAAATTGCCATTGTTCAGAGGTAATTTATGATAAGCTTCGACATCCATAATAATTTGAAACTTTGGTATGAGTTTTAGAGAGTTCAAGGAACTTTAAGAGTGTTTAAGGATCCCATTCAGATCATGAACTCCCTCCAATATGATCCTCTTCGCTTTAGCCACATCCTTCTTCCATTGAGTAAGATCATGAGCATATGATGTTGGGGATTTTTATACATCTACCTTGATGTATTATAGTAGCCCATTATCATCCAATATTTCCTCCATGTGGATATTCCATGTCACAAAATTTTTGTTTCCTTCCAAAGCAACTCGAGCCTGAGTCCATTAAGTCCATCTTCTTTGTCCTGGAGAAAACCAGTAACATTGATCTTCAAATTCAAACTTCCTGTAATTATAACTTCAAAATATATTCTCTACTATGAATCTATCTTTGATAACATGTAAAAATTAATGTGTAGATTCTAAACTGCTCATGAAATTTTCTAAATCACAAGACTAGAAGCTACTCTACTAATATGAGGAAAAAAATTCACAATTGAGAACAAAAATAATTAACACGCATCAAGATTCAACACACAAACGCAAAGATTTCTCTAGGGGAAATCAACTGCTCAAAACCCCTCGCTATTTGTATTGCATTAATCAAAGAATATGGATGAATACAATATGTTATGCTCAAGCTTGAGCTCAACTTGCAGCTGTCTCTTCCATCCTCTACCTGCCTGAATGACCTTGGCCAATACTTAGCCAAAATTTCGAGCATCCAAGCTCCTATTTTCTTGTATTTTCCCTTAAGGAATTAACCCCTACTATTTGGAAAATTCCTCAATCTGGATTGCGCAATTCCTCTAGACCCTTCTCTCACTGCATGCATGACTTGTACAACTTGGAATAATTTACAACTAGTCATAGACTACCATTGGGCTCCAATATCAATTAGGTAACTCGAATTATCTGCATGCATGAGTTAATTTAGGTTTATTGATTAGTTATCTAGATGACCACTGAGTGTGAAAAAATTTACACAGCTACAACTTGACCTCCATTAGTTCCTGCAATAGTTAGAACTAGTTCAACTTACCATAACTCAATTTAACTGAATTAAATTGATACAATTGAAATTAACTCATAGGCTCCTAAAATTTAGAAACCCACTGCACACAATTGAACTTCACGCCCCTAAATCGAATTAACTAAGTTAGACTTCTATTCTTTAGGAATCAATGCAAGTAAAGTGAACCTCAACTCATTAACTAGAATTAAGTTTTCTTAACTGAGTGAAAAGTGACATGTCACTGTAGTTAACGCCTCCAAGTTGTGTGCTAATATGGAATTTCAAATTTCCTCAATTTAATTAAGGCCCAAATCAAATTGAGACTTTTCTTGCTGTGTTTTCAACAATGTGCAACAGATCAAGTTTTCATTCTTAAACATTGATTATTAGAAACTTCCCTTATGGTATAAGGCTTAGGTTTCCTCCTTGAAAGATTTATACGGCCCAAAGAACTATGTATCTAGTACAAAAAGTCACCTAATGCAAACCACATCCTTAGTCAAGGAAAGCGATAACATTGAAATTTCTTGCATGGTAGTTCAAGGTGTTTTCATAACCACATATTCCAAAAGATATTACTCACTACAGGAAAAAAGGTCATTGGTGAGGGTCATGCTTGTGACGAACCTTTAAGGTCCGTCACCAATGTCGCATATTGTTGAAATTTGGTACCGGAGGACAGGTGGTTCCCTTAGGCTTTGTTCTTTGGCCTAGGGAAAAGTGTCCAAAAGATTTTAATTTTTCTCCTAAAGTGACTTTATAATTTTTATAAAGTTAAAATCTAATTTAAAAGTGACTTTAAGTGATAAAGTTACTAAGCCTAATTTTAAAGTGACTTTTATAAAGTCAATGAAAAATTAGAAAGGAAAAAGTGACTTTGAAAATAAATGACTAAGTGGGTCTTTATTAAAGTGGGGTGAATTAAAAAAATAGAAGGTGAGATTTAAATGTACATTTAATCTCAGCCATTGATCTAAATCTATTTCAGCCATTGGATTTAGAGATCACCCAAAAGTCACTTGGAGTTATATTAAAGGAGGAAAAGGAGAAAAAGATCATTCATTCTTTCATGAGCAGATTGGGAGAAGGAGAGCAAGAGAGCAAGGGAGATTTCTGGACAAGAAGGAAAAAGAGGCAGCAGTTTGGCACACATACCAGGCAGCTCTTCAGCAAAATCAGAACAGCAGAAAGACAAGCAGAACAGCAGCAAGAACAAGCAGAAAAAAAGCTGGATTTTTTGCTGAAAACTGAGAAGTTTCCAGGTGGTCTGTTGGGCTGAAAACGGATAAGTTTGCTTGTTGAAAAAAATAATATTTTGCTGTATTTTTTGCTGAAATTTTCTTGCTGTAAAAAGACATTTTTCAGAAATAAAGAAGAGCTCTCAAACTGGTTTTCCCCAAGAGTTGTAGGGGGTTTTTCCAGGGTCATGTTGACAAAAATATCAGTGTTTTAATGTGTTTTAATGGCTGTTTATTACTGCTGATTTTTATTTACGCAATTTCCAGCATTCTGTAAATTTTCCATAATTTGTGTTTTCAGCAAAATTTATTTTTTCCAGCTTGTTGAATGTATGGTTATGGGAAAGGGCATTTAACTACATGGGAGAAATAAGGAGAAACTGAAAACCGGGGTGGGAAAACAGAAATTTTAACATGGTATCAGAGCTTGAGTGCTAAAAGGCAGTTTGGGACAGCAAAAGAGAAAAATTACAGCTGCTGATTTTTCACTCAGAAAATTCCAGCAAGCTGATTTTTCATAAACAGCAGGTTTTATCTTTACGACAGCAGTGCTATTTTTCAGTTTTAGGAGAGCAGGATGTCATTGGGATTGAGGGTGGAGGATAGGTTGGATGGGCATGCAAATTACAGCGTTTGGAAAGAGAGAATGCAGAGTATCTTTGAGGAGGCAGAAGTCTGGGATATCATGGTGCATACCACTCAGACCCCTGTTGTTGTGCCTACTGATGCTACTCAGTTGGCTGCTTATAATAGAATGAACAACAAGGGTAAGAGGCTGATTCTAGATGGAATCAAAGACCATTGCATTCCTCATGTGAGAGGTAAGAGCAATGTGAGATGTGGACATCATTGTCCAATCTCTACCAGAGTACAATGAGAACCGGAAAATGGTTCTGAAGGAGAAACTGGAGAACATTAAGATGGGCAATGATAGTGCAGCTGGATATCTCACTAAGATTACTAATGTGAGAGATGAGTTGGCAGCGATTGGAGAGGCCATTCCACCCACTGAGTTGGTGCGGATTGCTGTAAATGGCCTCCCTCGTTCATGGATGAACTTTGCTGATGGGGTTTGTGCTCGTGAGACCCTTCCCACATGGGAGAGGTTTTGGGATGATTGCATTCAGACAGAGATCGGGAAAGGTCAGCTTGGGGCAGCCAAGCTAGTTGAGCAGGATGAGGATGTAGCACTGGTGGCAGGAGGCAAGAAAGGCAAAGGGAAGAAGCAGGCTTCCACAAGCAGTGGTGGGGGCAAAGGCAAAGGTAAAGGTAAACAGGTAAACACACAGAAGGACTATTCCAAGGTGAAGTGTTGGAATTGTCAAAAGATGGGACACTATGCAGTTGTGTATCCGGAGAAGAAGAAGAAGAAGGGGAAGGACCAGAGTTTGGCAGCTTCAGCAGATATTGAGGACTTTGTAGGTCGTTTTGACTGGGAGTTTGCATTCACTATGTGTGAGTCCTCTAGTGCAGGATCACCTGCCATACAGGTTCAGAGGGAGCAGGATTTTCCCTCGATTAGCGGAGCATCTACAGGTATCTGGTATGTAGACAGTGGGGCTTCACGTCATATGACAGGAGTCCGTGAGTACTTCTCAGAGCTTTCAGAGAGTGACACTGATGTAGAGGTAGTACTCGGTGATGACAGAGTTGTTAGAGCAGTCGGGGTGGGGACACTGACATTTCAGAGGGAGTCCAAACCTCCCTTGAAAGTGACAAAGGTTCTTTATGTGCCAGGATGAGGAAGAACCTCATATCTGTCTCAGCTTTGGAGGACAGAGGATATGAGGTACTGTTCAGGGGAAGACAGGTGTTGATGTATCCCAGGGGTGCTCCAGCTGAGTCAGCTAGAGTGATAGGTGTACGCCATGCAAATGTGTACAGGTTTGCATTCCAGCCCCTTTGGCATTGAGTAGTAGTACCGACAGCAGAGCTAGCAGTTCTGAGCAGTGTGAGATTTGGCACCGCAGGATGGGACATATGTATCATGGATCCTTGAGGACCTTGCGGGAGATCACTACAGGTATGCCAGATTTCAGTACTGATCACTTTGATACTTGTAGAGGATGTGTTATGGGCAAGTTTGCCAAATCCCCTTTTCCCAGCAGTGACAGTAGAGCGACTGGGATACTTGATTTGATACACTGATGTGAGCGGTCGGATGTCTCATGTTTCCTTGAGTGGATATGAGTATTATGTTTTATTCATTGATGATCACTCTAGGAGGACCTGGATTTATTTCTTGAAGACCAAGAGTGAGGTCTTAAAGCAGTTTCAGGAGTTCAGAGCTCTTATGGAGACACAGACAGGTTGGAAGATCAAGTCCCTGAGGTCAGACAATGGAGGAGAGTACACCCTTGGAGAGTTTGTTGACTATTGTGCAGAGGCAGGCATCAGGAGGGAGTTCACTGTTCCTTACAACCCCCAGCAGAACGGGGTTGCAAAGAGGAAGAACAGATGCATCATAGGGGCTGCCAAAGCCATGTTACATGATCAGGGGTTGCCATTGTTTTTGTGGGCAGAGGCCTGCAACACAACTGTTTACTTGCAGAACAGGAGTCCGCATCG
>APFE030499266.1:0-35346 GCA_000404065.3 Pinus taeda | reverse complement strand
CATGCACTTGCTGTGCATGATAGCAGCCACAATAAACATCACAGATCTGATTCAAGTCAGAAAAATCAGCAGCAAAAAGACAAGGGAAAAGCGCATTCCCATCCAAAGAAGGAAGGGTACACCAAGCCCTTTAATGACTCCTCCGGCTCGAGAAATGAGAAAGGGAAGAAAGGAAACAGATGCACCCACTGTCAAAGAGGATTCCATCCAGAATCCTCTTGCATGAAGAAACAAATTGACCAAATGGCAGAAATCCTTCAGAAGCACAACCTTGGGGATCACATCCCTCAAGGCGCCAAGAAGAAAACTGAGGATCCGCCACACAGGAGAGGTAATAATTTTCATGCTTTAGTTGCAATTAATTCTTCTCCTAATGCATGGATTATAGATTCTGGTGCATCACATCATATGGCTACTGCAAAGGAATTCTATTCCTCTTTGGATGCATGCAAAGGACCTCCCATCCTCATGGGAGATGACTCAACTATTGAGGTCACCGGAAAAGGTAGAGTGGAACTTTTACATGGAAGCTTTGAAGATGTGCTTCATGTTCCAAAACATTTGGTAAACCTACTTTCAGTTTATCAGATCACTCATTCCGGCACCGGAAAGAGAGTGGAATTCACTCCAGATGCAGTAAACATATATGATCTACATAGCAGTGCCAAAATTGCAACTGGTGAGGTAAACAATGGAGCCATACTGTATACATTTTCTGAATTTATTGAATCTGAATCCTCCTTATTGCTTACACATGCTGATGATAGTAGTAGGCTTTGGCACGAAAGGTTCGGTCACTTAAATTACAGGTATATGCAACAGCTAAGCAAGAATAAGATGGTGGAAGGCTTGCCAAATATCAGTTTTTCCGAAGGAGTTTGTGAAGGATGTGTTCTTGGCAAACATCCCAGAGAAAAGTTTGACACCGGCAAGACTCACAGAGCATCCTCTCCTCTAGATCTGATCCATAGTGATCTCATGGGGCCCTTTCCTCATCCTTCCATCAACAAAGCAAGGTATGTGCTTACATTTATTGATGATTTCTCACGATATACTTGGGTGTATCTTCCCAGGAACAAATCTGAAGTTTTTTAGCACTTTGAAGATTTCAAAGCACTAGTTGAGACACAGTCAGAGAGAAAGATCAAAGCCCTCCGTACAGACAATGGGGGGAATATGTTAACACATCACTTCGGAACCTTTGCCTTCAGTCTGGCGTACAGTTGCAGTACACAGTTCCATACACTTCGCAACAGAACGGAGTTGCTGAGAGAAAGAACCGATCTCTCAAAGAGATGGCTTCCTGCATGCTGCATGCTAAGTCATTGCCTCATAAGCTATGGGACGAAACACTTAATTGTGCTAACTACATCCAGAACATATCTCCTCATAGGTCTATCAAGGATCAGACCCCCTTTGAGGCTTGGAGCGGCACTAAACCAGAGATCACTCACCTTCGTGTTTTCGACTCTCGAGCATGGGCCCGGATCCCCTCTGAAAAGAGGAAAGCTCTTGATCCATAGAGCATTGAATGCATCTTTGTTGGATACCCTGATGGTGTGAAGGGATATCGACTCCTCATTCCCTCTACCGATAAGCTCATCATTGAACAAAGTGTCAAATTTGAGGAAAGTCTCTCGCATGCACCTCAGTCGCCACATGAAAACACTTTTTATCTACCTCATGTCCGAGATGATCACTCAATGCACTCATATGTAGATACAGATCATGCAGATGCCGAGGAAGAGCATGCAGATGTAGAGACAGAGTCTACAGATACAAATCTAGTGCATGCAAATGATGATCCACATCCAAGCCCAGATCGGGCTTCCAGTAGTGAATCATATTCCCCTGTCATAAATCAGAGAATAAGGATCTTACGTGAGATATATGCACAAGAACAACCAACTGCTAGAAATGGTCTTGTGGGGGATAATTCTGATCTGCAGAGGACTAGCTCAGAGTTTATTGAGCCTCCTCTTGTCCTCATTTCCACTTAACCATAGCCCTCCTGGCATTGTCATTTGGTTCAGTCTTCTGATCCACAGTCTTATGCTAAGGCTGTTGGGCATCCATCTTGGGAGTCCACCATGGAGGAGGAGTATAACTCCCTCCTTGAGAACCAGACTTGGGATCTGGTCCCCCTTCTTTCAGGAAGGAAACTTGTCCGATGCAAATGGGTTTACAGGACCAAGAGTGCTGCAGATGGGCAAATCACCAGACAGAAAGCGAGGCTAGTAGCTAAAGGCTTCCAACAAGTGCATGGCATTGATTATGACGAGACCTTTGCTCTAGTAGCAAAGATGGATTCCATACGCCTTACACTTGCCATTGCGGCTGCCCAGTGGTGGGAAGTACATCAGATGGATGTGAAGAATGCCTTTCTTCATGGAGACCTATCTGAGGAGATTTACATGGAGCAACCACATGGTTTCATTCAGGATTCATCTTTCGTCTGCAGACTGAAGAAATCTCTCTACGGCCTTAAGCAGGGCCCGAGAGCTTGGTACGCGAAGATGGATTCTTTTCTCTTATCACAAAACTTTGAAAGATGTAAGTCTGATTCGAATGTTTACATGCTTAGGGCACATGATTCTCTTCTTATCTTAGTTTTGTATGTAGATGATCTCCTAATCACTGGTAGCTTGGCTTCAACCATTGCTACAGTCAAGAGGGCATTGCATGATAGGTTCTTGATGACGGACATGGGTCCATTACACTTTTTTCGTGGTCTTGAGATTACACAGGATGCCACAGGCATCAAACTCTCTCAGGCTAAGTATGCACGGGATCTCCTCGAGAGATTTCGCATGACTGACTGCAAGCCAGCACCGACTCCTTTTCTATCTGGGGTCCGCCTTGAGGATGGAGGTGACACTCCATTAGTTGACAACACTCTCTACCGATAGCTAGTGGGGAGCTTATTGTACCTTACCCACTCCAGACCAGATCTCTCATATGCAGTAGAGGCAGTTTCCAGATACATGCAAAAGCCGCATGAGCTACACTGGAATACTACCAAGCGCATCCTCCGATATGTGCAGGGAACCATCACCTTCGGGATTCACTATGCAGCAGGTACTGCATTGAATCTCCTTGCCTTCACAGATTCTGATTGGGCGGGAGACAACATTGATTGTAAGTCCACCTCCGGATATTCACTCAGTTTAGGATCTGGCCCTATCTGTTGGTCGAGCAAGAAGCAGGCTGCTATTGCTCTCTCTTCAGCTGAGGCCGAGTACAGAGTAGTCAACATCACCATTCAGGCTCTGTGGCTACAACGCTTCCTCACTGAGTTGGGTGTTCAGTTCCACCAGCCCATTGTCATCTGGTGTGACAACCAGAGAACTCTCAAATTTTGCAGGGATCCAGTACAGCGGCAGCAGACGAAGCACATAGAGATCCATATGCACTACATCAGAAACTTAGTACATGATCGGGTCATTGATTTGCAGTTCTGTCCCTCAGCAGAACAGACTGCAGATATCTTCAACAAGACATTCACTGAGCAGAAGTTTCGCTCTCTGCGTGATCGTCTTGGAGTGAAGGACAAGGTTGCTTAGCAACTGTCTTTTCTTCCTCTTTTCTTTTGATTAAATTGTATTTTGAGGGGGGGTTTTTCCCACGAGGTTTTCCCTCTTTCCTCAATTTTAATACAAGTTGCACTGTATTTTGGGTGACCTTTGGCCTTAGTTGTCAAGGCCCATTTTCTATTTTTCCCCATAGTGGTGTTTAGGGGAGGTGTTGGAACTACTACACACCTACATGCGGACTCTTAATTAGAGCATGCGACTACATGCAACTACTACACATCTACATGCAGACTCTTAGTTAGAGCATTGGATTGCATGCAAGATTCCTTTTGCATGATTTACTCCTTCTTTAACTCCGCAAGTGACTAGTTATCTCTGGAACTTGTTGTAGGTGTTGAGTCTTCTCATTGATCACCACTATAGTGCATTACCTTGAGATCTTCACCCAGTAATGCTATATCATGAGCATTGTAACATATTTTCTAATGAATCATTATTTTCTTCTTTCGATTTTCCTTTAGTGTTTTTGCTCTGCAAAGCTGTGTGTTCAACCTTTGCTAGCTAGATTTATTTGTGCAGATTTTCTAACACATTTACAATATCAATGTGTGACGCACCTAATTAATTATTCAATTTAAAGCCAATCAATTTGAATGATCATATATATATATATACATCATAATAATAATAATGAGTGAATACACATCATGGAGCTTTTGTTAATAAGATGGGTTCGCAGTTGGATTACCAGTGGTGTCAACAAAGCCAACTTGAAGGGGTCCACCAGACAAAAGGGAGAGAACTTCTGAAGCTCTTGGATGTGTGTGAGGAAGGTTGCTTCCGCAGGGAACCATTTTGAACCTCACTACAGATAGCCCTTGTGTTCTGTAAAATCAATTTAACACTCTTAATTAAATAACTTATTATCAAATTCACAGGCCATACAAACACAATATATCTACAAGCAAACAATATGCGAATATGAATGATGTGAATATATTACCGGACTGCAGGAAAGTTTTGAGGATTGGTTGCAGCTCGAATCCTCCCGGTATCGTTACTAACATCTCCATTCTTGAAAATAGTTACGCAGAGTGAAGTTACTCAATCCCGTCACAAAATCTCTAACGGGATCTGGATCTGCAGAGTAAGCAGACCTAAGAAAAGTAGCAAAGACTAACACAACTGAAATTAGGACTGGACTCGGCTTCATCTTCACTTGCAAGATATAAGGAAACGCTAACTATAATTTAGTATGAAACGATGTATTAGAGTAGTTGCTTGTTTAGATGTATACTGCTGTAATGTGTATTTATAGGCTTGTATTTATAGGCTTGAAACCATGAAATTGTCCTCACCAATGGCACCATTGTTTATAATATCTCCACATGGCAATGCCAGCGACTACTTTTATTAAAACACGAAACCCTGGTCGATTAGGCCAGATGTATTATTCTACTTGCTTGTTCGGATGCATACCGCTGTAATGTTTATTTATTGCCATGAAACCTTCGAATTGTATTTATTTGACACTGTACTCATCAATATCTTCTTGCCAGCAACCACTTTTTTAAAACACGTAACCCTTGTCGATTATCCATTCAAAACCGACTACTCGTATTGGAACTTTCGCATCTGCTCAGACGACTCCAGTAGTTTAGACACGGTCCGTGAGAGTGGGTACACATATATGTGATAAAATTGAAACCTGCAGATCCTATAGACTTGACTTTGGAAGGATAGGGCAGACTTCGAGACCAAACGTTAAAAAAAAAATTGGGTACGAATGCATGCGTTCATCCATCGTTAGTTAGATTCGCTTTTTGGAAGGATATACCAAACAATGATGTTGGTCATGAATTTGTTTATAATGATGTTGGTCATGAATTTGTTTAAATGAGCTGACACTTGTATTTTTGGATAATGTTTATCTAAATATTTCCGGGTAAGAACAAAATTGAATAGTGGGTATATACAGTCGCCACTCAATACAGCCCGATAGAATAAGATTTATTTGTTGCGAAAATATATATAATTGGATAATTGATAATGGCAATCTATATATAATTAGATATGTTTATCAAAATTGGCAATGCCAATCTATATATAACTTGATAAGGTATGACATTGGTGATGAGCATGTTTATCAAAAGGTAATGCGGAGTTAGACTGTTTTTGTTTTTTGTTTTTTGTTTTTTTTTTGTTTTTTTGTTTTTGTTTTTTTTTTGTTTTTGTTTTTTTTGTTTGTTTTGTGTTTTGTTTTTGTTTTTTTTTTTTTTTTTCTCTTGAAAATCATGAAATTTTCCCTAGTATTTTGATAAATTTATGCATAGATTTTTGTAAATTTAAATTAAAATTGTTAAACTTCAAAGTTTGGAGTGTTTTAAAAGTTTTTAATGGTGTTGAATCTATTGTCATTTTCAAAAACACTTTGAGTGTTTTAAAATTTTTTGATAGTGCTAAATTTATTGTCACTTTCAAAATTAAAATTGTTAAACTTTAAAGTTTTGAGTGTTTTAAAAGTTTTTAATGATGTTAAATCTATTGTCACTTTCAAAAACATTTTGAGTGTTTTAAATTTTTTAATAGTGCTAAATTTATTGTCACTTTCAAAAACATAATTTAAACACTGTTTCTGTAAATTTGTTAAATTTTTCTACCTAAATAAAAAAAAAAACCAGACCATAGACTTATCCAAAAGTAATTAAATTTCATATTAATTAGTTAATAGGTAATGAATATATTTATAATGGAGAGATTTTGATTTTCCATTAATTTTCGAAGTGCTAATGTGGGTGATCAGGATGTTTAGTAAGTAAATTGTAATTTTAAAGTTTTAATTTTACGACGTAGTGCACATGTAATGCATATTGTATTATTTTAACAATAGATATTTTCTTGCGGTGAATATTGTAATACTTGTAATGAGTATTGTATTAATTTTATAGTGTTGTGCCCATGAATATTGTATTATTGTAATTTTAAAGTTTTAATTTTACGAGGTAGTGCACATGTAATGCATCTTGTATTATTTTAACATTAGATATTTTCTTGCGGTGAATATTGTAATGAGTATTGTATTAATTTTATAGGGTTGTGCCCATGAATATTGTATTATATATTTTAGTATTAATGTTTTTTAATGGTGAGTATTGTAATGAATATGGTATTAATTTTACAGTGTTGGGTATATCTAATGAATATTTATTATATATTTTATATTTTAGTATTAGGTATTTTTTTATGGTGAATATTGTAATGAGTATTGTATTAGTAATATTTTTATTTTAAAATTAAGAGTATTTTAGTTATTTATTTGATTTTTAATTTGATGATGATTTTAAAATTAGATTATTATTTCAAAAAACAAATTTTTGGGTGAAATTATATTCACAAATATATGTTGTTTTTGGAACCACCCATTGTGGTTAACAATCAAAACTAAAATGGAGAGTCTGATCCAAGCAAGTAGTTAATAATGTAGAGATGCACAGACATTAGAACACCTAAATACATTAAAAAATTTAATGAAAATATTATTAAGTACATTTTATAATGTTAGAAATTATTTTTTAGCCTGAAAAATTTAACAGAAATATTATTAATTACATTTTTTATTGTTACAAATTTAGTGTAACATGTAAACCTTATAACCATAGTTCTCTACAAAAAAAAAATTAAAATTACTTTACTCTAGACTATATGAATGCAATCCTTACGACATGCTTACCATACTCACATAACCATGTCATAACAATTTTATTAGATTTCATTTATCAGTGAATGCAATCAATGGAATAACATTATAAAGTTTGCATATAATTTAATATGGCAATTTCATTGGAACTCTCATGTGCCTTAACCAAACTTTAGAATGGACATTCGAAGTGTCGAGAAGGCTTGGTGGAAGACATCTGGGGTTTAATACATTAGACAATTGGGCACCTTGGAACTGTTGATCCCTCCTAAGTTGATCCAACGACGTAAGCTCATTTGTGAGATGTTAGGGTTTTGGTCTCTGGAACTTGCGCTCTCAGTTTTCCATTCGCCTCATGCAACTCCCAGAGACTGCACTCTGCTACCTAGTGCCATAGAATCAACTGTTAAGGGTTATACCACAAATTATAGGTTATTTTACTACTAGATCTCAGTGGCCTAATTTTCTATAAGGTTTGCGCGTTAATCAACTCTTCCACATGTTGCTCTATTCTTCAGAGGGTTTCGCTCTTAAGGTCTCTTCATATTCTGGTTGGTGTTTTCTGAGATACTCATTGGTATAGGTAACCTCTGCTTAGAGTTATTTTGTCTTATTTGCTGTAAATCTCAGAATCTCTATTATCTTGCTAATCTTTTCCATGGTTGCAATTTACTGTATGGGTTCCGTCTTTCTGGCAAGTCTATTTTTTTGGTGCACATCATTTGTTTCTCAATGATGTAGGGTGAATCATCGAGGTTCCAAAGAACCGAGATTCCTGCTAAAGGTAGAGTGAATCATTGGGGTTCCAAAGAACTAACATTCTAGCTGAAGGTAATTTCTGTCACCTTTGTTGTATTCCTTGCAATTATTATGCACTGGTGTTGTAGTGTTTTCTTCTCAAAGATGTACGAAAAGAACCCACTTAAGACTGTGGATGACAAATAGTCTCGACAATATAAATGACTGCTAAACATTGTAGATCTGCAACAACTGATAGAAACAAAACCCGCCAAAGTCTTGATCTATGCCACAATCATAGTTAAACAACAAAAAGAATTAATAATAACTAAAATCATCCAATGGAAACTAGATATACAAAGAATAATTTTTATTATAACACTTGTGAAGGGAACAAATAAATGTTACTAGTCCTCCTCTATGGGATGGGTTCTTGGCTATACTCAAACGTCTTCAACTTTTTGATAGAGTCTCTCTCCTATATAAAGTGTAAACCCAACAAAATGAAATGTTTGAGCTCAATGGGAATTCAAATGGAAGAAAAATGGTGGTGGACAATGAAAATAATCAGAGTTACAGGAGTGAGTGTAACAATGAAAATAACCAAAAGTGAATAATGAATGGAAAATCCTTGCATTTATAACAAAATATTGGGTTATCCTTGAATAATGAGAAATAATAAAATATTATTAACCTCATTCTTGGGATAACCGCTTGTAATATTTTATTATATTTGGTTAAGAGGGAAAAAATATTTAAACTTTTATTTAGAAATAATAAACAAATAATGATTTATTTATCATCTCAAGGAATTGGTTAAGGAATAATAAACAAATAATTATTTATTCAATTATTCCTGAGGGATTTAGTCAAATTTAACAAGGAATAATAATTAATTAATGATTAATTAATTATTCCTAGAGAAAATAAGATATTTAACAATTTATTTGTTGATTTTTCATAATTGGGTCAAATATGACAAGGAGTAATAATTGAACAATGGTTTAATTAATTATTCCTAGAAGAAAATCAAATAAATAGTGATTTATTTAATTATTCTTCATGAGTTTAATTATAAATTACTTAACAAAGGTGGTTTATTAAGTAATTTCTCATAATAAAAGCAATTTTACTATGGTAAAATTGGCTTTACATGGTGTACTTCGATCCATCTAGTAAATTAGGCTAGCTGATCAATTTTTTGGTGATAACAGATTCCCCCCCAACATACGAGTGTTAGGAGCAAAACATATGATGGAAGTATGTTGTAAAGTCACAATCACTAGACAACACAGTGGAGTCAAAGAGAGAGAGAGAGAGAGAGAGAGAGAGAGAGAGAGAGAGAGGCCAATAATGCTGAAGTGAAAGAGGATAGGGAGAGAGGGGGTGAGACTAATGCAAGTCTTCTTGATGTTGTGGTACCGGACCTCAATGAGTTGGGGGAGGCATACCCTTACCCGCCGAGATAAATTAGTACAAAAATAATGGTGCGCCCAGAAACATAAAACTAAGCAATGAAGTACATGTTGAATGGTACATGACATGCTGGCATAACAGAGCCAAAAAATAATACAATATATCCCATATACGTAATGCACCTAGAAAAACATGAGCGAGGATTGAATACAATAATATATGAGTACATGAGATATAATGGCCCTTCCCTCAAAAAATAGGTGGGAGGGAGGGTAGAACAACTAGAGAAGCCCTGCTGAACAGGGAAGGGCTCTGCAAAACTAAATGGATCATCTGAAGGAGACGTGCATTCTATGAACACTACGATCAGTAGGAACCAAACTCATCAACTCTGCAGAACTTCATCTGAGGCTGTAATATAATAAGAATGAATCCAAGCATGTCAGGGGCTACCCGAAGGGCCACCCCCTCATGAGGTTTGAAACATCTCACATACCCGGGTATCACTGGTACAATCTGTTGCATAACTGGACCATCAAGCGTATGAATCATGAACATGAAATGACCAAGTCAATGGAAATAGTGAGTCCCTCTACTTGTTCTGAGGCATCAAATAAGGCTAGAAGCTCTAACCAAGCTACACCACCCTCTAGGTCGTTCTTCTAGAATAAATGAGCTAATGTCGACAAAATAATGCCCATGATAGAAGAGGCAATGATGATCCTCAACTAAGGAACGAGGAAAAATAGTAATGTGACTGATGGACTGACACCGGGGACAATGGAAAATGTGGTACTGAGGGACAAACAAACAACTTCCCTTTTCAGAGCATAAAGTGCATGGTTGGCCTAGCAGCAATTGACTCAACTCCAGAAGGGGATGGGGATAGTATGACTGGAGACCAAAATGGGCAACACATGATGAATGATATGCAAATATTGATGGGATAATGTGACATGATTTAATGGGACATGAAATAGACTCCATGGATGTAATGGTGACTCATCATGGATGGTCTGAATAAGGGTGACTTGATGACGTTGCCCCATAGAATAGGCTTGGTGGGGACCATGGAAACATGAGTAAATGATGGTTACTCATGACAAAAATCAACACATGGTACAATAAGTATTAAGAGGAGGTGGAACTCAAAGTACAAGTGTCGCTTTAAGAAGAAATTCGATTTTGAGAAGCGACAAAGTGACCCTTCTTGGAAAAATGACTTCCTAGTGAAGTGTCAAATCATCAAATGAAATGATCAAACCTACCTAAATGCATGACAGAAATAAATACACGCAAATCAATGGGAGATGCTATGGGTAAAATTTATTAATCTAGAGTGCATTACGAGGATTAGGAAGGAGTTGGCCTTCGAAATCTTCCAGGAGATATGCTCCCTTATCTAAGTCCTTGCGAATGATGTAAGGTCCTAGCCATAATGATTTGAACTTCCTATGTCCTAGGGTATCACGGGCCTGGTCATACACCAGAACAAGGTCACCTTTGTGGAAGGCACGAGGGTTGAATTTTTGGTCATATTAAGCTTTGGTGCACTTTTTGGCCACTTTAATGGTTTGCAAAGCAACACAACGGTCTTCAGAGGCATGTTCAAGCATGACAAGTCTTTGTTCTAATGGTTGGGTGTTAGGGAGAAGATTGACAACTACGTGGAGGGAAGGGCTTTCACACTCATTTGGAAAGACTACCTCCTCGCCAAAAAAAAGGTGGAAAGGAGTGAACCTAGTGGTGGTTTTGACAGAAGTTCTATAGGCCCACAAAGAGGGGAAGAGCATAAGGTGCCAGTTGGTCTTGTGCTTATTCACCATCCGTTGAAGCATCGTTTTGAGAATCTTGTTAGCTGCTTCAACCTGTCCATTACCTTGGGGGTAATAAGACGATGAATACTAGTGCTGGAAGCCCAATAGTGAGGAGAGTTCAAGCCATACCTCATCTTCAAAATGTCAGCCATGGTCAGAGACCAATTGTTTCAGAACTCCGAATTGAGCGATAACATGGTTAAAAAAGAATAGGGTCATGATAGCCACTGTGTTATTGAACATTAGCATGACCTCAACCCATTTGGTAGAATAGTCGACTGCCATGATAATATACTTATGGTTATTAACAAATGGTGGTCGACACTCCATAAAGTCAATGACCCATTTACAACAGGGACCAGCAACGATGACAGGATGGAGGGGAGTCAGTGGGGCTCTTGCCTTTGGGGAAAAATGTTGGCAATTGGGCAGTATTTAACTACCTCAATGCAATCACTAAAGAGAGAAGGCCAAAAGTAACCAACACGCTTTACTTTCTGGGCAGTGGTCATATCAGACAGGCATTTAGTACTTGCTCTGCTTCAGGATGGGTGAGACAACGCTGAAGGATACAATACACACTGTGATGATAAAGGTTGTCACCAATGAGGAGGTAGCGAGGGGCCTCATATTGAATTTGTCGTCAATCATCATGAGTAAGACGGGGGGTGAACTTTTGGGTTCGCAAATATGTGAGAATATCTTCGTACCAAGGATTGTCTGTAGTGATGACAAACAAGTGTTTATCCAGGAGCTTGTCATTAACAGATGGATCACGTGAACCAGTGGGTAATTTAGAAATGAGTTTGGCGAGGGACAAACCTTTCTTAGTCTTAGGCGTAACAAACTTAAGATCGAATTCCTAGAGGATGATGATCCAACATGTGTACTTCCCATTGATGGTCTGTCAACCCAATAGGAAGGTCATGGGGTTGGAGTTTGTTATAACCCTGGTGGTACACGTAAGGATATAGTGACATAGCTTTTGGATGGAGAACACGAAAGGCATTGCCAATTTCTCTTCGTGAGAGTAGTTCACGAGGGGACTTACTAGGTTCTTATTGACATAGTAGATAACATGCTCATTCTGATCATCATCTTCTTGAATAAGGAACCCAACGATCGAATAGGCGGAAGCTGAGATGTATAAGATGAAATCCATGGTGAAGTTAGGGGGACTAATCAAGGGTGCAGAAGTGAGAGCATGCTTCAGGACATCAACAGACTGTTGAGCATGGTCATCCCAAACAAATGGAATGGTTGAGAGAAGGAGTCTAAGAAACCCATGCATGGTGGTCACATAGTCAAGTACAAACCTGTGAAGGAAGTTGGCTTTGCCTTGAAGGCTTTGTAACTAGCGCAAGGTACGGGGAGGTGGCAGCTCAAGAATGGCTTGAACTTTCAAGGAGTCAAGATTAATACTATCTTTCAACATAATGAAGCCTAAAGGACAGCCGATTGGAACACAAAAGATGCATTTAAACAAATTAAGATGAATGTTATACTTGCGACATCGGAGAAAAATGGTGCGCAAATCATGAATATGTTGCGCCCGAGACCTAGAACAAGTGGTGAGATCATCAAGGTTAGCAAGGATAAGGTGTGCCAAGTCATGAAAACAGTATGACATGGCCTGTTGAAATGTGGCTCCAACATTTTTTAAGACGAATGGCATGAATTGATATGCAAAGGTTCCCCAGGGACTAATGAACGTTGTCTTTAATTGATCGGCATGATGAATACTGATTTGGTTGTACCCAAATAATCCATCCATAAAGGATAGAACCTTGTGCCCCACACACTCATCAATTATCTGGTCAATAAATGGTGTGGGAAAGTTTCCTTTGGGATAAGTTTTTTTCAGGTCACGAAAATCCGTGCAAACAAAAATGGTGCCTTTCTTCTTGAGAATGGGAATCGGGTTTGATACCCATGTGGTATATTCAATATGATAGATGAAATAAGCTTGCTTGAGCTTGTTGATCTTGACATTTATGGCCTCATGACGAGAAGGGTGGATGGGTCTCAACTTCTGATGGACAAGAGTGGCATCGGGCCATGTGTTGACATGGTGTTCAACAATGGCAGGATCAAGTCCAGGCATTTGAGAATAAGACCAGGTAAAAACATCAAAGAATTATTTGAAGAGCTTGGTGTAAGATTAAATTTATTTCGGGGTTCACTGTGCCCCCAAGGTAATGTTTTCTATGACCCCTGGTTTATCTCAAATGTTGATTTTGGTAGTAGGAGAGATGCTGGCCATTTTCCCTTCTTCAAAAGCATCTGGGGCAGGTATGGGATTTTGAAACCAATCGAATTCACCATGGATGAAATCTTTTGCTTCTGCAACATATTGGTCATGAGACTGCTGTGGTAGGAAGTATGCGCGATGGTGCATATCATCCCAAGGGTAATAAGGCATAAACATAGCTTCCACGATGTTCTCATCAGAATGGAAGATGGGCGGATGGGAGGAAGACTAACTACATGATGTGGCAGCGGTACCTAGTGCATCAACCTGAGAACCTGAGAAAGAAGGTTAACATACGCATCATATGGAATGGTAGATGATGAGATAGTAGATGGAGGATCTACGGATGTTGAGACTTGGGATTATGTTGAAAGAGGTTCGATAGAAGTGTGCGTAGAAATCTCAGAAAGGTTTTCCTACGAGGAACTCAAGGATTATGAAAGGTAAAGGATATGGCCCATGGTTTCCATCATCTCGACATTAGGGGGAGGGACCACGATGGTGGGACTAGATTCCCCCTCTTCTGGTTTACTATTGGTACCAGAATTCACGGGTAGAGGAGTAGGTGTTCCACTATGATTGGTCTCGTATTCGTGAAGCGCCTGAAGGAAATCGCGAAATTCATCGAGATGAGGGAAACAATGGGAGTAGTGACCATGATGATTGCACAAGGCACAAGGGTGATTTTTGCGTAACATTCTAAATTTCTTGGGTGGACCCGGCAAGGTAACATGGACTTTAGGGATATTTGATTCAAGGAACATTTCATGAACCAAAGGTTTAAGATGAGGAAGATTGGGACAATTATTGGTGGCGTGCCCAACAACTTTACACAAAGCGCATGGAGGTGATGAATTTGGGGCCTTAGGGGCTGGAGGAGCTTAGAGAACCTTGTCCTTATGTTATTTCCTTTTATCTTTTCCCCCTGTCTGGATTCTTGTGTGACATGAGTGGGTTCTTGTTGAGGTTGTGATGGAACTGAAACAACGATAGGGGCCATAAGGACTGGTTGAACCAGGGTCAAAGCATGATAAGGTCTTAGCTAACCAAGCAGAATTGTTGCAGGGGGATTGATTTACCATACTAGTATCCCCAAAGTCATGTTATGAAGGACCAACAAAGCCATGCCAGGGACATAAAATACTCCTGGAGGGGGGAATAAGAAAGGTATCTGGCCTGCAGGGTAATGTCCCGACAGAATAACTCCTAGATGGTTGAGGCTTGGAGGAATAGTTCCTGGTGGAAATATAGGAGAGGTGACCACAAACAGAGGAGGTCCTTGGGGGGTGGATCCAGAGGGCTCAACTAGGATAGAAACAATAGGGTGTTGGGGAGCTGGCTGTTGATCAGATGTACCGGGCTGCTTGAGAGCAACCCATGATGCTTGTAACATGCAAAAACTCGTAGAGTTAGGCTCTGAGATGAGAGGGGGAGGACCAGGGAAAGCACCCAACAATGAGGAATATTTATATACTCCGGGTGAGACACCGACGAGAGCAGTTAAAGAATGCTTATCTGACATGGATGAGATAGTGGACTTGGGGAAGGTCACGAATGTCGAGTCATAGTAAGTCAATTGATCGATGGTAATGATATTCCCTTCATGGGGGAATCACATCTTGTAGAAAACTGCAAATGCAACGGCTGACATGGCATATGTGTACCTACAACCCAAGAGAATATTGTAATCTAAAGGGGCATCAATAACCTCAATGTCTACATGGACAGTCTTTCTCGCAAGGGTCATTGGATAGTTGTGGTACATGCCAAGACACTGGGAGGAGTGTCCGTCCCAAGCACACAAAGTGATGGTGGAGGGGGACAACTCAGGTGACTTGAGTTGTTTCCAAATGATAGTGGACATCACACAGGTGGATGCATCTTCATCAATAATGCATTGGGAGATGATGGCATTATGGACTCGAACTTGTATCTGGAAATAAATAGATGAAGGCAATGGCGGATGTTCTAATGTATTAACTGAGAAGACAATCAAATGATCATAGCAAGGATCTACTACACCCAAAGCAGTTAGTAGAGATTTTTTTTGAGATGGGCATGATTGGAGGACTTCCAACATCGACATGGTAGCAGGTGATTGTGCTAAGTTGTCTACTATATTGTATGTATGGGAAACTTAGTTAGAAGCTGCATTAAGGTATAATGGTCCCTTAGGGATCTTAGGAGTGGCCTCAAATTTAGGTTCAGGGATCTGTATTGGACCATTTGGTGTCATAAGAGGCTCAAATGATGCTTTGGTTTTGGAATCAGTGGTGGACAAAGTCAATGGCTTGTCATATTGACGTGACCGATTTTGCAGGTTGATATCGAATGGATTGACCTCATCAGAATTCATCATAAGGATATGGTAGTCACCAGGACTAGAAGGTTGGGGGGATGGGCTACTTGACCTGACTGAGGTTGAGAAGCAACAAATCCTTGCTGATGGAAAGGATTTGTGAGCACTATCGATTGAGATGGCACAAGATTCTGAGGTGATTTTTGACCTATAGAAGTTGCTTGAGCTTCCCACATTTGGCATATATGGGGTAAGGGAGGACACTCATATGTATAATGGCCATGTAAACCACAACACGTGCAAGGCTTGTTCATATGAATAACCTTGTTCTGCTTGGGCTGGCTACCTTGTTGCTATTTTTTAGTGTTAGGCTGGTTCCCCTGGGGTTCACTAGGTTGATTACCTTTATTACCCTGGTTACCATTGTTACCCTTCCCCTTATTCTTTTTCTTTGAAATTTGGGAATTGGTCACACTCTGTTGTGCAAACACTTGACCCTGAGGGGGTGGTGGCTGCTGGAGTTGAGGATGCATGGGAAGTTGCGGCGCTAATGCTTGAGGGGCTGGAGCGTTCTACTGTGGATAAGGAGGAGAAACGGTTTGGTATATAGGTTGGGGCCATGAAAACAAGTTGCTAGCAGGAGGGGCATAAGTTTTGGAGGAATTGGTGCCCCCCTGCGGATAGCCATAACTTTGTTGAGCATATGGCGAAGGGTGTGAAGGGGTTCCAATGATATCGTCAGCGGCGTGAGATGCCCCCGATGCATTGGCACTTCCAAGATGAAGGAGGTTTGGAATGACGATATAGACATAACCGGATTGCGCATAGATCAAGTCATATCTTAGAGAGGTTTGGAGAGATTCTTCCTCTGTATGAGGAAAATGGGACGTGGCATCTTTTCCAATGGGTGCTAAAAGGCTCCTAAGAAACTAATCTAGGTAGACATAGTCTTCAAAGGGCAGGGCATGACATGTGCTCCTCCTTCCACGCCACTCTTGAACATGGTCAGAAAGGCGAGTGGTAGAGGACTGACAAAATGAGGTCAACAACTCTATACCAGTGTTGTACCAAAGAGGTAACTGGCAATATGAGAGGAACACTTTAGCAAGCGTCACGAAAATGGAATGAGATGCGCAGGCTGGTCTACATACTATTTTGCAGTGTCTCCAGTGAGCGTGCGTTGAAAGAGACAAAGACGAATGGAGTCATCAGTAATGGAGTTGGACAAACACCACATGTGGAAGGAGCGGACATGGTTGGTAGGATCCTCTCCGGCATTACCATCAAATTTTGGGATGTTTGAGGGAAGTTAGTTGACATTGAAGGCCAACTAGCATCATGGTGTATGGGGTTTTTTATCAACTGGCTAAAATCTGGTAGACTTAACCCAACCATAAAAGGGAGCATGGGGGCTGCGAGAATGGTTTGTGAGACTGTTCCACTTGATGTGACTACCAGGATAGAACCAAAGCCAACACCAAATTGGATTCCTGCACCAGTTGTTGGTCCACACATGGTGACAATATGCAATGAAGGAGGGTTGAAATTAGATGAACCAGGAGAAGAGTCAGTATGGGGACTCAGAGGGCTATGAACTCGAACCCAACGGGGAGGGGTAATATGCCCAAGCAGAAACTGGGGGTGAAGACCTAATAGTCTCTGCGATAAACGCCTTGGTGGCGCAATGGTGGCTAGACATACGTGACATGGAAATGGTGAAGGGAGGTCAACAATATGCCTTTGTCTCAATGAGGGGATATAAATTTATTATGTTAAGTCTTGGCTTGGAAGTGTAAACCAAGTGCCTTTCTCTTAAGGTTTTCTTGTGTGTGCAAGTGTATTTATTGATTAAGCTCAGATCATGTTTGTAAAAAATAAAAAAAGTTTGTTGAAAATAAACTAAAATTAACAACAGAAAATGAACAACAAAACAATTAACAAAACCCCACCCAAACTGGGTTTGCAAACACTGTGTTGGTTGGTGGCTAAATCGATGGAAAACACACAAGAAAGATCAATAGATCTAATTGTCAGTGTGACTGGGATCAAATGACACTAGGTTGGTGGATTACTTATAATAGTTTTCACTCTGAACTAGCTTAATTGTTTATACAAATTCATAGGGGACTGGACCTGGTCACTGTAGAATCAACAACCCAGTCCTAACCCATCCGACCATTGATCTGTAAGTTATTACCTTGAGAAAAACACGTGTGCTTCCAGAAATCATGTTGTCTTGTAGGGTGTTGTATTGTCCTGGAGATAACATAAACTACATTTTCTTGTAATTCGGTTTAGGCATGCACACCTTCTTCCTTTTCTCTGTTGGGTCCATTACCAGAGTTAGATACAAAACCATCTTAGTTTATTGAACTATTTTCACATAGTTACGTATTCCCACAACTTGGTTCAAATTCTAGGATTAAGTTCCTAGGTTCTCTGTTTCAATTTTCATTCCTTAAGTTTTATTTCACATCAACAATATGACATTCGTAGTTTTATATATTGTAGAGCCTATATACTCACTCTTTAATTTAAACTTCCATTTACAACAATATATGTATATACACTATAACTTGCATCTTAAACTACTAATTGCAATAGGATATATGTACTCAACACTTGCTTACAAACTATCAGTTTAGAAGAATGTAAATTTTGAATCTTACATTTACACTGTCAATCACAGTAAAATGTATGTACTCATTCATGCAAGAAAATGAGAGTTAAACAAATCTTGAGTACTTATTTGTTCACATAAAATTCTTGAATTCAATAGGGTGAGACCTTCTCCACCCAACCTTGAGAAGGGAAATGACGTCCTATTCTACCCCCCAAGCTTCCACTCCAGGACAATAGGTAACAATATTTATTTTCTTGAATCAGACAATAGACATCGGGACCACAATCCAATCTTTTAAGCCACTGATTCCTGTCTGTAGTGAGGTTGTCCACTGCCTCAAGTCCAGCTCAGGATGTCCTCTCTTGTCTATGTCATACAAATCTTTCTTCCTTTCCTCTTTTCTCAAACAAAAGACTGAACACCTTTCTTTCCACTGAGATCCATTTTTATCTCTAGGAAAGAAAGGTATAACTGTCTCTAATTGTTCCTAACTGCCCGGAGGTTGGAATTTGCTTTCGGTCTCCCCTCTTGAATTTTGAGATTTTCATAATTTTAAAAATAATATTATTCATTACTTAAATAACATCAAAATGTCATTAGTCTTCCATGAGTATGATTTACTATAGTCTTAAACAAATAAATTAATTCTAAATGTCATCTGGGAGGTATTACATCTTCCCCCCTTGGCAAAACATTGTCCTCGGTGTTCACTGTAGCCCATGGAACATAGTAGCATGAGCTTGTCTCATAAGACTTTCATATTCCAACGTGGCTTCCTCTGGGATAAAGTGCTTCCATTGCACATTAACTTGGATGATAGCTCACTTCCGCACCATTGTTTCTCTCCGATCGAGAATACGCAATGGTTCTACCAGAAATTACCTATCTAGTTTGACGTGTCAAAACATCATTATTATCATTAGTTTATTTATCTTGGTTTTATATTTCATAACTCAATTTCATTCATACTTACTTGCACATCTTGCCAACTAATAATGTGTTTGTAATCATACACATTCTTTAACAGTGACACATGAAATACATTATGTACTTTTATGTGACGAGGAAGACAAAGTTGATAAGCTACTGGTCCTATCCTTCTCAGTACTTGGAAAGGGCCACAGTAACGACATGCCAATTTAGAACAACTACCCCACTGCAAAGTGATTTTCTTGGGTCTTATTCGGACATATACATGGTCTTTGACCTAGAATTCTTTGTAAATCCTCTTCTTTTCTGCGCGATATTTTTGTCTATCTTGAAATTATTTTAGGTTTTGTCGAACTTTCTTCACTTCTTATTCCATGTCTGCTGGCATTTTGAGTCCTAAGATCATCTTGTCTTTTGGGCTGTGCCAACTAGCAGGAGTCCTACACTTTCTTCGATAAAACACTTCATAGGGGGCTCATCTTTAGCGATTCATGGTAGCTGTTGTTATAAGAGAATTCAACCAAATGAAGATAGTCTTCCCATTTGGTTGGCTATTGCATTACATACATTCATAACATATCTTCCAATACTTGATTGACCCGCTTTGTTTTTCCATCCATCTAGGGGTGATAAGTGGTACTAAATTGGATCTGAGTACCTAGCCCTATAAAAAGAGCTTTCCAGAATGCAGATGCAAATTTTACATCTCTATTTGAAATCACTAGCTTTGGAATACCATGCAGTTGAAATATTTCCTTTATAAAGATGTCTGCAATTTCCACTATTTTATAGGTGGATTTAATAGGAATAAAATGAGCATCTTTTCTCAACTTGTCCACCACCACCACAATGGAATCATGCTTCTTTCGGGTTCTTGGAAGTTCGGTAATAAAGTCTAATGTAATATTTTCCCATTTCCACTTAGGTATAGGAAGTGGTTGGAGAAATCTAGCAGGGTGTTGATGCTCAACTTTAACCTTCCAACATTCTAAACACTTCACCAAATATATCATGATATCCTTTCCAAGCCAAAAATACCCCTTCTTAATTGCAGAAAAAAACTTCTAATATCCTCGGTGAGTGGCAAATGGGATGCGGTGAAACTCATCTAACAACATTTGTGTAAAGATTACCTAATTGGGAACATACACTCTTCCCCTGAAAGTTAACAAATTGCTATTATATATGCCATACTTAGATGGTTTCTAGGAATCTTTCATTTGTTTAACTCGTTGCCATAAAAATTTATATTCAGGATCTTTAAGGGAAACTTCCTTGATTTGTTCTATCACATCAAACTCTATGTAGTGATACCGAATTTCATACACACATTTAACCTTTCTAGTTAGAGCATCAACCATTAGTTTTCCTTCCCTTTAAGGTGTCTTATATCAAAGTCAAATTGACTCAGAAATTCTATCCACTGAGCTTGGCGTGCATTTAAATTAGGCTGGTTAAAGAAATTAGTTAAGTTGCTATGGTCTATCATAAGCATGAATTTCTTTCTCAGCAAGTAATGGCACCATATTTTCAACACATGCACTAATGTAGTAAGTTCTAGATCGTAAGCTGAATATATTTGCTCATGCTCTTTGAGCTTCCTAGACACCTAGGCCACCACTTTTCCATCCTGCATCAAAACACCTCCCACCCCTTGCTAGTAGGCGTCCGTGCAAACAATAAAGTCCTTTTATGGGTCAACTACTTTTAGTATTGGAGCGGATGTTAGTAAATGTTTGAATCACTCGAAACTGAGTTGACATTACGCTTTCCACTTAAAAACTCTCCCTTTATTCTATAGAGATGTCATGGGGTAAGAAATCTTAGAGAACCCATCAATAAATAGACCATAATAACCTGCCAAACCAATAAAGGATCAAATATCTGCTACATTTTTAGGGACAAGTAAGTCTAAGATAGTCCTAATTTTTTTAGGGTCAACAACATTGCCTTCAGAGGATATCACATGCCCTAGGTACTGTATCTATTCCTTATAAAACTCACATTTACTGAATTTGGCATAGAGTTGGTTTTCTCTTAAGGTTTGGAGAACAATCCTTAGATGCTCCTTATGTTCCTCTACATTTTTCGAATTAAAATATCATTAATGCAAAATTAGAACGAACTTTTCCAAATAGGGGTGGAAAATCCCATTCATTAAAATCATAAAGGTTGCTAGAGCATTAGTCAACCCAAAAGGTAGCACAATAAATTCATAATGGCCATAGCGTGTTCTAAATTTTGTTTTACAAACATCCTCGTCCTTAATTTGGGTTTGATGATGCCCTGATCGCAGATCAATTTTGGAGAATACGATGGTGCCCTTGACCTTATCAAACAAGTAATCTATTCTTGACAGAGGATACTTGTTCTTGATGGTTAATTTGTTCAATTTCCTATAGTCAATACAAAGTCTCAGAGTTCAATCTTTCTTCTTCACAAATAATATGGGTACCCCCCAAGGCGACACACTTGGTCAGATGTACCCTTTGTTGAGTAATTCCTATAGCTGCATTTTGAGTTCATTTAAATCAGGAATGCTCATACGGTATGGTGTTTTCAACAATGGGGAATCTCTAGGAATAAGTTCTATAGTAAAGTTAATGCTTCTTTTCGGGGGTAATCCTAGTATCTCCTTAGGAAACACATCTATAAACTCTCGAACGACATGCATATCCTATAAAACTGACAATTTATCTTTTGAATTGGCATATCCAACATGTAGTGCATATATCTGACAACCTTTCCAAACAAATTTCTTTAACTAGTTAGCGATGATTGACCACAACTTAATATTTCTATTAAGACCTTGTATTTCCTGTCTGTTTCCTTCATCTGTGAGGAAAATGATGGTTTTATCCTTACAATTTACTAGGGATCAATGTCCTCCAACCAATCCATTCCAATTAACAAATCATATGAACCTAAAGGAAATATATTTAAGTTTATTTTAGTGGGTTGACTTGCAATCTCTATAGGACAACTTTCTATCATGGATGTCACTCTACGTTTTGCCCCAATGGCTAATTGCACTAGCCATGAAGTTTTAAATTTCATATTGGAAAAATGACACTTTTCAACTGTTTTTGGACTAACATAACAAAGACTTGCTCCTAGGTCAATCAAAATAGACATAGTCTAGTTAGCTATCTTACATTCAAACTCCACCATAGTGGGATGGTACTCTTCTTGGTGATTCTCCAAGGCAAAATTAATATTTGGTATGTTTCTGGCCACATCCCCAACCATGGAAGCTTCTTGAATGCTTGTTGTAATTGTGCTTCTGGAGTGGTGAGGACAATTATTGTAGTAGTGGGGTTCCCTACAACCCCAACATTGCAGGGGTGGTTTTGGTAGCTGTCCAAGTTCTGTCTTTGTTGAAGGTTTCAATTGTTTTGGCTTCATCAGAATTTTGGTTTTTCTACTGATGCTTTCCTATGGTTCCTCCCACCAATTTTCTGGGTATAGATTTCATCCCACCTTATCTATTTCCTTTATAATTACTTAAGAGTCCTCTCTGTCCCTTTTTTCCCGACTAGTTTTTATTACCTTCTCCTTTCTGCCGCATCTGCTATTAACAAATACAGGCCTTTTTAATAGTTTCATCCATTGTTTTGGGATTTTCAAACTCTATTTGTTGTTTCATATGAGTAGGTAGACTACTTATGAAGCATTGTACTTTCACTTTTTATTCTCGTATGTACGGAACATAGCGCAATAAGGAAGTGAAATTGGTTATAAATTCATCCATAGACTGTTGCCCCAACTTCAAGCCATGGAATTCCTTCACCTTCTCATCATAGAACCTTTTCATCAAGTATTTATCCTTGAAATATTTCTAGAAGGTGTCCCAAGTTACCTCTCACTCGTTAATGTTTCGAACTATTTTAATATCTTCCTGCTAGAGTGTGGCTTTACCTCACATCTAATAAACAACTAGTCGAGTCCTTAAGTTATCATCGTATTCATAAATCTGGAAATACTGGTTCATAGTGTTCAGGAAAGCCTCTACAGCCTCTTCCGCTTCTCCATCAAATAATGGAAGTTTTATTTTCTTAAATTCCACCCTTAATTCAATCTCTGGCCTCTTCGCCCCTCTACCTCTGGAAGTATTTCTTGATTCTTCCTCATTATTCATTCAAGTTTCTTCTATTTTTGGATGACCTCTCTATTGCTGCCTTATCTCCTCCCTGTTTCCATTACCTTCCCTAGGATTTGGATCCTTCAGGTTTTGTCGATCCGAGAGGCTTTTTAGGATTCTCTCCTACTCTAATCTCAATCTCTCATTGTTAGCACGCAAATTCATCATTTCTGCTCGTAATTGTTGAACAGTCTCTATTAGCACATCACTATCATTTGTTGTACTTTCCCCCAACTCGACCCAAATTTCCGGATTAGATGGGGTGGTTCCTTGTCCCCTTCTCATACTATTTATCACTACTCTATGCATTTAAATAGTTTGGTTATTGACAACTTTTCTTACCCAAGGCCACAGTGCTGGAACTTGTGGTTCTGATACCACTTGTAACATGTAAACCTTATAACCATAGTTATCTACACAAAAATAAATCGCTTTACTCTAGACTATGTGAATGCAATATTTGTGGCATATTTACCATACCCACATAACCATGCCATAACAGTTTATTAGATTTCATTTATCAGTGAAGGCAATCAATGGAATAACATTATAAAGTTTGCATATAATTTAATATGGTGACTTCATTGGAACTCTCATGCGCCTTAACCAAAATTCAGAATGGATTTTCGAAGTGTCGAGAAGGCTTGGTGGAAGACAAATAGGGTTCAATATGGTAGACAACTGGGCACCTTGGAACCATTGATCCCTTCTAAGTCGATCCAATGTGTAAACTCAGTTGCAAGCAATTAGGTTTCTGGTCTCTGGTACTTGCGCCCTCAGTTTTCCATTCGCCTCATGCAGCTCTCTGAGACTGCAATCTGCTATCCAACGCCATCAAATCTAATGTTAAGGGTTATACCACAATTTACAATTATTTTACTGCCAGATCTACATTACTCATATGGTTATTCTTCATCTCAGTGGCCTAATTTTCTGTAAGGCTTGCAAGTTAATCAGTTCCTCCCCATGTTGCTCTGTTCTTCAGAGGGTTTCTCTCATAAGGTCTCTTCATATTCTGGATGGTGTTTTCAGAGATACTCACTCGTATAAGTAACCTCTGGTCAGAGTTATTTTGTTTTATTCGCTATAAATATTAGAATCTCTATTATCCTGCTAATCTTTTCCATGGTTGCAATTTACTGTATAGGTTCTGTCTTTCCGACAAGTTTATTTTTTTAGTGCACAACATTTGTTTCTCAATGATGGAGGGTGAATAATCGGGGTTCCGAAGAACCAAGATTCTTGTTGAAAGTAACTTCTGTCGCCTTTATTGTATTCCTTACAATTATTATGCAATAGGTTAATGATTTTTATCATGAGGAGCCTTATTGTTTCCTTAGGGTTTTTACCCCTGTTTGGATGCACCTTACAGGTATGCTTCCACAGGATATTCGAAAAACGACAACCCCACTGCTTCGATATCCTTAACAATAGCTGCATGTTTGCTTACTCACAACCATTCGATGTGTAAAATTAGGAATGAAGGTTTTATGTCCTTTTGGTTAACTGAATTGATATTTTGGGGTAATGGGTGTCTCAGAAAATTTTAGCCCCAACTGAGGGTTCCATGATTCACTTTTTTGAAGAAGTCGCTTATTTTGTTGATGTAAACGAATACTAGGATGTTTGTGTTTATTTACTTACAGATGAATGCAACAAATTTAGTTGTGTTCCTGCTCTTGTTGTTACACAATTGCGTTTAAGCAGTGTTTACTTCGTGTAGTTAATAATGTAAATTAAGAATTAGTCTAAACCATATATCTCTAAGGTGGTTAAAATGATTCTCTCTATATAAAAAGAAGAGATTCTTATTAGACTGTTTCAAACTTCTGCCCATTATTTAATGCAAGTTTATATACGAGACCCATTTCAGGGTAAAATTGTTTTACAAACCCCAACATTCAATATATTTTTTTCTTAAAAGGATTAATTATAATAGTTTTCGCTCTAGACCAATTTAATTGTTTATAAAAATTCATAGGGGACTAGAATTGGTCCCTGTAGAATCAACAACCCAGTCTTAACCCCTCCAACTATAGATCTGTAAGTTATTACCTTGAGCGAAACAAGTGTGCTTCCAAAAATCACGTTGTCTTGTAGGATGTTGTATTTTCCTGGAGGTAGCAGAAACTACATTTTCTTTTAATTTTATTCAGGCATGCACCCATTCTGCCTTTTCTCTGTTGGGTCCATTACCAGAGTTAGTTACAAAGCCTTCTTAGTTTATTGAACTGTTTTCACATAGTCACGAATTCCCACAACCTAGTTCAGATTCTAGGTTTAAGCTCCTAGGTTCTATGTTTTAATTGTCATGCCTCAAGTTTTATTTCACATTAACAATATGACATTCACAATTTTATATACTGCAGAGCCTATATACTCACTCTTGTATTTAAACTTCCATTTACAACAATATATGTATATACAATATAAACTACTAATTGCAGTAGGATGTATGTACTCAACACTCACTTACAAACTATCAGTACAGAAGAATGTAAATTCTGAATCTTACATTTACACTACCAGTCACAGTAAAATGTATGTACTCATTCATGCAAGAAATGTAGACTTAACAAATCTTGAGTACTTATCTGCTCACGCAAAATTTTCGAATTCAACTGGGTGAGACCTTCTCCACCAAACCTTGAGAAGGGCAATGATGTCCTCTTCTACCCCTTGAGCTTCCACTCCAAGACAACATGTAACAGTATTTCTTTTCTTGAATCAGGAAATAGACATTGGGACTATAGTCGAGTCTTTTAAGTCACTAATTCCTCTCTGTAATGAGATTATCCACTGGCTCAAGTCCAACTCAAGATGTCCTCTCTTGTCTGTGTCATACAAAGTTTTTTTTCATTCCTCTTTTCTCAAATAAAAGACTGAACCCCTTTCTTTCCACTGAGATCTCTTTTTATCTCCACGAATAAAAGTATAACTGTATCTAATTATTGCTAACTTCCTAAAAGAAATTTATCCCTAAAAAAAAGATATAACTATCTCTAACTATTGCTAACGGCATAGATTAAAATTTGTTTTCGATCTCGTTTCTTAAATTATAAGATTTTCATAATTATAAAAATAATATTATTCACTACTTAAACAACAACAAAATATCATTAGTCTTCCATAAGTTACAAAATATCATTAGTCTTCCATAAGTTTGATTTACTATAGTCTTAAAGAAATAAAGTAATTCTAAATGTCATAGGGGACTGTTACATTTAGCCATTGTATTTCTTTTTTTGCATATCTATATTATTTAACAAAACACATGCATGTAAGAGACACATGTTGCACCAAGGAGACAATATGAAGCAAACAATAGAAGAAATGTTTGACGATTGTTTGCAGCACGACTTCCTCTCGTTTCGTTAAAGCTATTTTCAAAATCCACAAGCAAATGATGCGTGTGTTTGCAAAATGTTTATGTTGATAGTGGGTGATGAAGATGTTTATGTTTATAATTCCCAAGCGGAACGGGACTTCATACTGTTCGAGTAATGTGAAGCTATATATGATTCACTTTGATTTCAATTCTAATAAATATATTTTGAAAATATAAATGTTTTCAAATAGGGTTGTTTTTAAAAATTTTCATGTCTTTTACTTTTCTTGTATTTATTAATAATATCACATGTCCTTCACCTTCATTATATTTATTAATATATATTAAATTATTAACATTTTTTTATTTTAAGTTATTTTATAAATATATAAAATATATTATAAAAAGTTTTAATTAGAAAATATTTTACTTTTAACTAAAAAATATTTAGAATAAATATTAAAATATATTTTTTGTTATTAATATTTTTTAATTACATAAGTTAATTTAAAAGAATTACACATTTTTGTATGGAAAATTTGCTTATATGTTAAGAATTTTTTTTGGTGAAAATTATATTTCAGAATTTTTTTTATAGATTTCAAATCATAAGTGTGATTCATTTTTAGTACAAGAATTTTTTCTCTTATATGATAATTTTCACACAAATATTTCTTAACATACAAATTATGGATCACAAAAACCTAAATTCAAAAATTATTTACATATTAAATATTTTTTTAGTATTGAAATGTCTTAACTTTCAACTACTTTTATATATAAAATTAATGTAAATTATTTTAATTAAAATGAATATCAAAAAGATTTACTCGGTAATAAATATTATATTATTAACTGTAAGTTAAACATTAAAAAATAATGGATATGGTTTGTAACAATATTACAAAGCACATCTATAAATTAAGTAATAATAATATTTAAATAATATTCATATTGGTTAACTTATATGATGATGATGATGGTGATTAACGTCCACTGAGACCAAATTGGTCTATCAGACCTATAATTTTCTTAGTTTCTAATTGTCTGGCTCCTCGTCTTTCTTGAAGAGATTGGTGCTGTAGCTTTCTTTTTTTTTTCTCTACGGTCTTCCAACTTTCTTTATCTTGCATCTCCTTCATCTCTTCTAGTTCTTGGGACATTGGTGTCTTAGCTTTGCGATCTACTGTGTTCGTCTTTTTGAAGATAGTTGGAGAAGAAGTTTTGTCTAGGAGATCTGCTTTGCTGTTAAATGAAGATTTATTTTGTGCAGTATTCGAGTCCTCATAACTATTGATGCTTGAGGGGTTGTCGAGTTCACTCTTTTGTTGTTGGGCGGGGCTTTCCCCTTGCTTGTCTTGAGAGTTGTTTCTTTCTTGCCCAATTTCTTGTGATTTAGAGTTTTCTCGAGAGTATTCCTCTTTGATGACAGTGTAGTGTTCTTTTTGTGCTCCTTCCCACCATGTAGATCTGTGGTGATTTTTTCTAGCAGAATTTTTCTAGGAGGCTTTTGGGCAATTTTTGGCTAGGTGGCCTATCTCAAAGCAAGATTGACACCTGAAGAAGACACTTTCATAATCGAGTTTCTGGTTCCACATATAGTATTTACATGTTAGGTGTATTTCAGCCGAGAATCCGGTGCTGAAATCCATTTCCGCATAGATGCGTGCATAGGTGGTTCTGGCATATTCCTCTGTTTCTCGGTACATGCAGTAAAATTTTCCAATTGCATTTCCAATGGCTTTTAACAAAGAGAAACTCCAAAGATGCAAGGGTAGGTTTGGCAATCTCACCCAAACTAGTGCTGAGGTTATGACTATTGTTGAGGGATCGAATGATGGGTTCCATGGCCTCATGAATAGGCCTGAGTTTTACCAAAACCAAGGGCTGGAATCCAGAATACATTGTCTGCTTTCAGGGTTTTCAAAATCTACTATAAAGAAACCCCTAGCATAGGGGTAGATATTAATTGCATCAGGGATTAGAGGCTTCCATACCTTCGAGATCCAACTATGTAGAGATATTAGCAGTGGCCAAAAACCATTGAATCAACATATTAGAGCACTTTCAGAGAACTTCAAAGCCTCATCGAGTGAGGCCTAGACCACCTGGTCAGTGGGAGCTAGGGCTTCACTGACAATATGGGTTGGAGCTTGCCCCCCAAAGGTGGACGGAACTGAGCCAGCAACTATTTTTGCAAAGTTGGGAGCCATCTGGAGAATGCTCTCCTGCTGAGTATAAAATATTGCCGAAGAGAAGGCCACAAGAGCTAACCAAATCTACGGTGATCTGACATATACTGCATATCTGTCCAATAACTAAATTGTACACAGCAACAAGAGCTGCATATTTGGAGCCACAGGTTTGCTCATGCAGAGACTGAAGAAACAATAGAAAACACCTCCAATAGCTAATAGCTCACAGATCTAGGTTCTTCACATGCATATCTAACCAAATCTACGGTGATCTCGCATATACATGCAGATCTGTCCAATAATTAAATTGTACACAGTAGCAAGAGCCACAAATCTGGAACCGCAGATCTGGAGCTACAGATCTGCTCATGCGGAGATGGAAGAAACCGTAGATCTGGAGCCCACGCGTTCTTAGTGCCCACATTAGAAGAATTTCTGGAACCGCAGATCTAGAGCCGCAGATCTGTTCATGCAGAGACAGAAGAAACCACAGATCTGGAGCCCACGCGTTTGCAATAAGTTCTCCAGAGGAAGAAAGCGTTAAAATCTATCTGTAGTCGATGGTGTGAGGTTATTGCCAGAGTAATCAAAATTTTGAAGCGTTCCAAGCTCAGGCACTAATTCGCACTACGCAAAACCCATCAGAATAAGAAGATACACATGAAGCTAAAAAGAAGCTGGCCACCATTTGGAAGAAACCGCAGATATCACATCGCAAATATATAGCCCACACGTTTGGAAGATATATAGCTGGCTACCGTTTGGAAGAAACTGCAGATCTGGAAGAAACCGCAGATTATAGGGGGGTCTGGAAGAAACCGTAGAGCAAATCTGGAAGTATCCGTCATTCACAACTTGAAAAACTCGGATCAATTTTTTTTTTTCTCTATATATATAGATATATATGAAGTTGATATGGACATAAATTCTTCAAATAATTTATTTAAATCTATTGTTAATATATTTTTGAAAATTATAAGATTTAAATATATGATTCACACATTTTTGTTTGCTTCTAATTACCTTAAAGCATATTCATTTTTTTTTAATTATATGTGACATTATTTTTCTATTTATAACATAATTTTTATTTTTTATTTTAATTTTAAAGGGGCACATATAGATGTACACATCCCCTCATATTGGGTTGTAGAATGAGCCTCATGGCTCAATAATCCCTTACTTTTCCACTCATGTGATTGTTAAAGATATTTAAATAATATTTTTACTCATTATAAATAGTCATATCTATATATATATATATATAATTTGAGTAATAGTTAAGAGCATATGTTGCTTAGATAAGCTGAAAATCAAGAGAGTAGAATATGTGTGTTTTTATAGATTTAGTAATCAAATCACCATAAACATGCTCTCCTTCACCCCATAACTATTTTGTTAAAAAAACATAATTCCATAATCATTTAGTTAAAAGAAAAATTAAATATTTAAAACATAAAAGGTAAAAGAAATATTATTAACATAAAATATAAAAAAATTATTATTTCACATCGTTAATATAATAATAAAATAATATTTTACATTATTAATTATTTTTAGTTAATTATTAATGGCGTATATGCTTCTCTTAAAAACATTATCTTAATTTATGATAGGAGAAACATATAAAATGGAACACACATAAACTGCTGTCTTGAGAGAAAGAAACTCAGTGAATGTACTCTCTTTGTATAATGAAGGAAAAGAAAGCATTTTTTCTCCACAAAAGGATTATGGGATATCTAGTTGCTCAGTATTCAGGGTTCGAGATGAATCAAACCAAGAACGAACTTCACAATCTTGAAGCATTCATTTTGACATCACAACTATTTATTTTTACAACGTCATTATTATCATTTCAATTTGGAAGGACAAAAGTCATTCTGCCTACTTGATCGCCTACGCGTTGGCGGGGTTTATTCTGACAGCCAAGGCAATACTGACTAAAAGGCTGTGGTGATATCTCTGCCGGGGACACAACCACTGTTTACAGTTTTCTTCAGACCAGGAGCGTATCGGGGCACTGTTGAATTCAGCCCATTTACTGTCTTCTGGTCCACGTTCAGGGATGTTGCCAGCGCTCTCAGGGGAATATGAAATAGAGCTTCGGTGCTCGTCTGAAATCATATAAAACAATATAACAACGCATGTCGTTATATAATCAACAACCATTCGAAATATTGCGGCACTAGGTTTCAAATTATAATGAAGATATAATTGGCGCAGGGAGAAAGGCATACCAAAGTTCCGGGATTTTCACTGTTAAGTGCTGACAAATACTCAGCTTCCACCTTTCCAACGTTGAGTTCAAAATGGAGCACACCCCTAGGAAATACGGTAACGTCCCCCGGGTAAAGAATATCAATGTGTGACGCACCTAATCATTCAGTTTAAAGCAAATCAATTTGAGTGATTATATAATAATAATAATATGGGTTGGCAACTTGGCAGTTCGATTACCAGTGGTGTCAACAAAGCCAACTTGAAGGGGTCCACCAGACAAAAGGGAGAGAACTTCTGAAGCTCTTGGATGGGTGTGAGGAAGGTTGCTTCCACACGGAACCATTTTAAACCTCACTACGGATAGGCCTTGCGTTCTGCAAAATCAATTTAACACTATTAATTAATTAACGTATTATCAAATGGACAAACCAACAAAATATATCTACAAGCAAATAATATGTGAACATGAATGACATGATGAATATATTGAACATTACTGGACTGCAGGAAAGTTTTGAGGATTGGTTGCAGCTCGAATCCCGCCCGTATCGCTACTAACATCTCCATTCTTGAAAATGTTACGGAGAGTGAAGGTACTCAATCCCGTCACAAAATCTCTGACGGGATCTGGATCTGCAGAGTAAGCAGACCTAAGAAAAGTAGCAAAGACTAACACAACTGAAATAAATAGGACTGGACTCGCCTTCATCTTCACTTGCAAGATATAAACGAAACGAAACAATGTATTAGAGTAGTTGCTTGTGTAGATTCATACCACTGTAATGAGTATTTATAGGCTTGAAATTGTCCTCATCAATATCTCCATGCCACCATTGTTTATAATATCTCTAGATGCCAATGCCAGCAACTACTTCTGAAAAATACTAAACCCCGGTCGATTATGCACGATGTATTATTCTACTTCCTTGTGTAGATGCTTGTGTAATGTTTATCTATAGGCCTGAAACCTTGAAATTGTATTTGTTTAAAATTGTCCTCATTAATATCTCTATGGTACCATGTCAATTTCAGCAACCACTTTTTTAAAACGCCGAAACCCTTGTCGATTATCCATTCAAAACCAACTACATTTACTGGAATTTTCGCATCTGCCCAGACGACTTCAGTAGTTTAGAGATGGTCAATGAGAGTGGGTAGACACATGTCATAAAATTGAAACCTGCAGATCCCATACAATCTTCGACCCAGACTTGAGTTTGGAAGGATTTTAGAAAAAAATGGGACGCATGCATTCATCCAGCGTTAGTTAGATTCGCTTTTTGAAAGGATATACCAAACAATGATGTTGTTGATGAATTTGTTTATATGAGGTGAAATTTTTATTCCTCGATGATGCCAATCTATATATAACTGGATAAGGGCGCTCGTTAGATTCGCTTTTTGGAAGATGAGCCAAACAATGATGTTGGTGATGAATTTGTTTATTTGAGGGGACACTTTTACTCTTCAATAATGCCAATCCATATATAACGGGATAAGGTAGGACGCGGGTGATGCACATGTTTGTCTTCAATAATGCCAATCCATATATAACGGGATAAGGTAGGACGCGGGTGATGCACATGTTTGTCAACAAGTAATGCATTAGTAACGCGGGTGAGGCACTAGCTCATGAAATAATGTAAGAACCATAACAGTAGTAGAGGAGAATATATTCTCTAAATTTGATTGCTTAGCACGCCTAAGCAGCAAAATTAGAGAGAATTTTGTCTATATAAGAAAAATAGAGAAAAAAATCATCTTCGACACATCATTAACTAGTTTATGTTGGGTTGTGTTATATTCTTTCCACGACTAGCCCACGTAGTTAACTGGGGGTTAGAGGGAGGGGGGGCGTTCACAGGGGGCTTGAGAGGTACCTGTAACCTCAATGGGGTTTGGGGCAACGCCTTGGAAAATTTTGGTTTTGGACTCTATGTTAGGTTGGGCAAACCCACCTATGGTTTTGTGCATGATTTTTTGCACATGTTTTTGGATGCGATGGTTTTCGGTCCATGGTATTGGATGCTTCGACATGTATAAATATGTATTGTAACATTGAAAGGAACATAATGAAAAATCAAGATGGTAGTCCCGGTTTTGGGAGCCAGGGGAAAATCTCTATGTATATATGTTTTATGTCTTATGCTCTCACATTGTCTATTTTATGTGTTTTAGAATTCGTATGCAGGTAGTTTTTGCATGGGTTTAAAACCTACATTTGGTATCAGAGCTTTTTTGTCTTCAAGGGGACTCCTTTGTTGCTGAGGGGTTTCACTCGGGCCTGTGGTAGACCCTGTTCAGTGGGTGATCTGCGAGATCGATTTTGGTGGTGAAAGAAGATGGCGAGCAGTGGAAAGATAAAGATCGAAAAATTTAATGGTTAGAGTTTTGAGTTGTGGAAACTCAAGATGGAGGATCTGTTGGTGGATAAAGATCAGTGGATCATGGTAGATCCACGTACTAAACCAACGGGAGTCCCCGATGAAAAATGGAAGAAGTTGGATTAAAAGGCAAAGAGCACAATACGATTGTGTGTCTCAGATTCATTATTGCTGAATGTATCAAGGGATGCTACGACAAAGGCTTTGTGGGACAAGTTAGGGACATTGTACCAATCTAAGTATCTGGTGAATAAACCGTTCCTGCTAAAGAAGCTGTATAACATGAGGATGAAAGATGGAGACTCGGTGACAGAGCATATGAACACATTTAATATTGTGGTAAGTCAGTTAGCATCTATTTATATTAAAATTTCTGATGAAGATAAGTGCATCAATTTGTTGTGTTCTCTACCAGATTCGTGGGATAGTCTGGTTATTGTTGTAGGTAGCAATGCAACTGCCTTACAATTTGATGAAATAGTCTCATCCTTGCTGATGGAGGAGATGAGATGGAAAAATATGGTGAGTCAAAATGGTGATGCCTTGTATGTACGAGGGTGGACCCAGAACATAAACAAAAATAAGTCATCAAGTGGGAGATCTAAATCTCCAGGAAAACCTGTAAAGGTGGTGTGCTGGAAATCCGGAAAGGAAGGGCACTACAAAAGGGACTATAAATCTAAAGCTCCTGATAAAGGAAAGGGATCTGATGATGCTCCTTCAGCAGAGGTGAAAACCACCTCAGATGAAGGTGGGGATGTGTACTTGACTTCTTTCAGTACACATGTAGATCATGAGGCATGGTTGATTGAATCAAGTGCATCCTTTCACTTCACTCCCCATAGAGAGTGGTTCTGCGAGTATGAGAAATATGATGGTGGTGATATCTTCTTGGGGGATGATAGGAAGGCTAGAATCGTTGGTTGTAGAAAAGTAAAGTTGAAGCTACAAGGTGGAAGGGTTAGAACACTTCCGGGTGTTCTACATATTCTTGCATTAGCCAGAAATTTGATTTCTATAAGCACGCTGGATGATGCAGGTGTAAAAATAGTGTTCAAGAAGGATACCTGCAAGATGGTTTAGGGAGCACTGGTATTGATGCGGGGAGTTCGAATTGGAACTCTGTACAAGATGCAAGGTAGAAAAATTGTTGATGGGTGCAACAGTTCTGTGGTTCCTGAAAGTGAAGCAGAAGATCTAGTGGTCTCTGGAGAGAAGACCATGTTGTGGCATCAAAGGCTTGGACATATTGAAGAGAAGGGCCTTCAAATAGTTCATGGTAAAGGTATGGTAGAAGGTATGAGTAATAGCTCTCTGGATTTTGATTTCTATGAAAATTTTGTATATGGGAAGAAGAATCGGGTGAGTTTCCCCTTTGGTGGTAAGAGGGCGAAACATATATTAGAGCTTGTGCACAGTGATGTGTTTGGACCTGTAAAGTTCCATCACTGGGTAAGTCTGTGTACTATGTATCATTTATAGATGACTTCTCAAGGAATACATGGATATATTTCCTTAAGAAGAAATCTGAAGTCTTTGACAGATTTAAAGAATTTAAGGCTTTGGTGGAAAACCAAACAGAGAAGGAGATAAAGGTACTAAGGACAGATAACGGTGGAAAGTTTTGTAGTAAGGAAATTGAAGAATTTTGTAAGAAGTGTGGTATAGCACGTTAGAAGACTACTCCATATACACCTTAGCAAAATGCAGTTGTAGAAAGAATGAAAAAGACGTTAATGGAAAGGGAAAGAAGCATGCTCAGTGGTGCCAG
>APFE030499262.1:0-10043 GCA_000404065.3 Pinus taeda | reverse complement strand
GCTACTTTTCAGGTGATAAGAAAACTGGAATAATCACCTTTCCAAAATATATTGTAGATACCAATATATTACTAATCTAGATTTTACTAATTATTATCTATCATATGGGGAATTTCTCATATTTGACTAATCCATGTCTCTAATAAACCCAAAAGAAAAACAATGAAAGTCTGACTTACTGTATTGAGGTTCTTTGAATTCCATAAATGGTCTCCATTTTACGGGCATTCTTCCTACTGCTTAATGACACGATTTTTGCAGTCAAGCGATGCACAACCAACTTCATATGATGTCATTTGTTTTCACAAGGTTTGCATTTATTCTATCATATTATATTATAGTAATTTTTACAAATAAATTATTATAGATATGAATTGAAAAAAGATAAAATAATAAAATTTACGGAAACTATATTATGCAAAATGGCTTTAGTTCATTAATATTTTTTTTGGCCTTTTGCCTAGTTCAATGGATATATATTATGGGTTAGCGTAATAGTATATTAAAATGATGTGATACCTTAACCTAAAACTTATGCAATTCTTGGGGATAATTTATGCAATTCTTGGGGATTGATAACATTTTTGTACTGAAGGCTCATATCATATGAAGTTGGTTGTGCATTGAGTGATTGGAAAGTGCATTTCACTGGGACATATGATCAATGATTTAAAGTGGACATCATCAATGATTCAACCAATCAATTGTATGTACAGTTAAATGGAACCCAAGAGAGTAAGTAACACTTCTATTGCTTTTCTTTCTTTTGGGAGTAGAAGAAACCTGGGTTATGCTAGTTGCAATGAGACATTCTCATTGCAGGGATAATGATTTAATAAAATGTTGATTGTTCTGTTAATCTGGAATAGTTTATAGTGTTTGACTATGTTAATCTGGAATAGTTTATAGTTTATAGTGTTTGGCTATGTTAATCTGGAATAGTTTATAGTGTTTGACTATTGTGATGCTCTGTTGCTTAAATTTCTTATATAACATCAAATGTCTTATGTAATCTGTTTTTCATAGTCTGTTAATCTGGAATAGTTTTTTGACTAAAATTTCTTATATAACATCAAATGTCTTATGTAATCTGTTTTTCTTGACTTTATATTTCTACAGATGTCCATCTCAAGCATAATGATTTTAAAATGTAGTTTGTTCTGTTAGCGTGAAATAGTGTAGAGCCTTTCATTTGACTATTGTGATGCTTTGTTGCTTAATCTGCCTGTAATATCAAAATAGTTTATGTCATGTTCTTTTCTTAGTTTATACCATTACAGCTGGTACGAGAGACCTATCCTATGTTATGCTATTAGCATCTTCTTGATCCTATTCTCATCTCATTTTCATCTCAACATTATATTTGTACGTTACTGATTGATTTTAAATGCATATTATACCTTGGACAAGGGGATGTGTGTTCATGTTAATATTTTCCAATTTGGTGTCTTGGCTGTAACATAACCCGGAACCCTCAATATCATTACATTCCTATTTTGTGTTCTCTTTTTCATTTTCTAGTTTCTGATAATAAAGAGTGGGTGTCCTTGCAACTTGGCAATTTATAGGCATTCTCTGTTTAGTTTAAACCTCTATTAATATGTATTCCTATGACCTGAAGTACGATATTTTCTGAATAAACATCATGTGTCTGACTACACTTGTGATCACGTAAGAGTCTCTTGATGAAACCTCAACATATCTGAATAGACATCACGCGTCTGACTAGACGTGTTATCACGTAACATTCTCTTGTCAAACCTCAATATCCTGAGTATGTGTGCAGGAAAAAAGATCACATATTTGGATGAAGTGATGAGGTTTTTTTTAAAGTAGTTTTTACAAAGTTAATTACTTAAGAATTTAAGGAATTTAGTTTTTTTTGAAACATTAAAAATATTTAGTTTTTTTTGTTGTTCTGGAAAAATTCATAATGAAAATGGATGTGCATGGATTTTTCACGTCTAAAAGTATAAAAGATATAGAAAACAACAAATTGATAAGATGGAATATATGGTTAGAAAAAATTGATATTGAGTTTGATTATAGAGCAGGTAATAACAATGTTTTTATTGATTTCTTAGTCAGGGAATTTCAAGTGCCAATCAAGATAGTGAAAATGGTAGCAAGCAAGCTCTTATTTATTTCTTAATTAGGGAATTTCAAGTGCCAATCAAGCTAGTGAAAATGGTAACAAGCAAGCAAGAATCAAGAGAGCAAGAGAATCCAGATATTTTGGGTCTTACTTGCAGAATAAAGACATGTCCAACAGAAATTCAAGAAAAAATATTTGAAAAATGGGCTTATCAATCCAATTCATATGATAACACAGAAGAATGGAGAAGCAAAGGATATTGCACCACCTACATAGATAAAAGTGACAATGGAAGGGTTTATTTGGAATTCTACAGGGCACATATAGATGATTGGTCTTCTTTATTAAATTTTCTTAAGTTTCATAAAGAAGTCATTATTGGCTTTGATTGTAGCCTTTTGATGAACAATCCATGGAGTTCTTTATTTGAAATATTTATTGCCAAATATGTTCCTTGCACTGATGAAAGCCTCAAAGATGCGGATTTAATCATAGTTCTTCAATCAGATTTGAAAGATGCTGCACGATTTAACTTATGCTTCAAGTTTGCTATTACATTGGAAAGTATCAAAGTATCTTCACTTGATCAGAAATCAAATCATGAAGAACCAAGATTCCAAATAAAATCCACTTTTTCCAGCTACCCCATATCTGAAGAAATATTTGTTAAGTGCTTAAGAGAGAGTCCTTTTGAAAGATGTTTCTCTTATCATATCATGGAATATGGCTCAGATCTAGAAGAAGATGATCCAAATGACATGATACCTCCTACTAGTTGAGCAAAGTGAAGTAGGTGGGTGTTATATAATAATACCATGATAGTTGGCATGTGACTATCTAGTTGTGTTGTCAAAGTCATGTTTGCTTTTTGTCTTCTCAAGTTGTATGGACAATGTTGAGTTTTTAACAGGGTTTCCAAATCCTTCCTAGTGTGTTATAAAAGGAATGTTCAAGATCATTATTAGAAATTCCGTGTATCTAGAGCCCAATCTACTAAGATATTTTCCAAATTACTGGTTTTGCAAGAAGAATTAGTGTTGGAGTTTGTATCAAATATCGGGTTTCTAAGCTTCTTGAATTTTGCAAGACTTTCTTTAATATAAGTAGTAATTTTTGTATCTCTCAATTTTGTATATGTATCAATATAAATATTAAGTTCTCTAAAGTTTTTGGGTGCTATAGAAATTCTTTGTTTTAATATGTATTTCAACTTTTATGATATGGATTACCCTTTAAGTATGTTTAAGAAATAATATTAAATTATTTAGTCTATAAGATATTGTAATTTTTTTTAAATTGAGTGGATTTAGTATTATTGGGTTCTTGATTTGAATCCCCTAAATTAAGCATTATTTTATATCAACAAATTTATTGTGAATGCCATTTACAAATATGAAAAAGCAATATATTTTTTTTTTATAGTCCAAAAATTTAGATGAATCAACTATTGTTACTGTTTTTAGGTATTACTTCTTATAAGTGGGTTCTTGATTTAAATCCCCTAAATTAAGAATTATTTTATATCAACAAATTTATTATAAATTTCATTTACAAATATAAAAAATGATTCTTTAAATCTTATAAATGATTTATTTTTAAAATTTTACTCAAGAAAAAATAAAAACTTAATTATTCAAATGATAAAAACAAAAACTTAAATGATTTTTTTTGATAAAATATGTTTCCCTTTTCTCACATTTTGATAAAAACTTAAAAACAAATCAATATGTATAAGAAATAATGATTCATTTAGTTTTTTTTTTTTTTAATGGTTGATTATATATTTTTTATAATTTTTTTTAATATTTTTATAGTTTTTATGATCATTATCTGTCTTAAATAAACTAATTTTATCTATATCAATATCATACATTGGTGGAAAATAAAATTTTAAATTACTCTCATGTATAATATTTGCAAACTCACTTTAAATTTTAATTTATAAAGTTTAATATATGAGATTCACTTCCTTTTATTAATTTATTGATAATCTGGTTTTTGTTGTTAGAATATCTCATCCTTTGTTTTTTTTTTAATATAACACTTTGTTGTAATATTTTTTTCAATATAATTATATTTTCTAAATTAAATTAATTATAAAAGTAATGTGATCATTTTATTTATTTGTTATTTTAATTTGAAGATTTGAATTCAATAAATACAAAGCTTTCTATATAGTAATGTAAAACTACGTGTATCATTAAAATTTTCTTATTTAAATTTTCTAAGCTTTTCTAGGTGGTAAAAAGTAATACATTTTAAATCATTTCATTTTATATCTCATTCATGTTTTTATGTGCCATATTTGTGTTTCTTTTTATGACCTTTGTCTTAATGTGCATCTGCATATTGTATCACACTTTGTGTCCCTAACATGCTTTGTGTCTATATTTATAGCGTATGTCCCGTGGAGATCATATTCACGCCGATACTGTAGTAGGTAAACTTGAAGGGGAACGAGACGTAACTTTAGGGTTTGTTGATCTACTGCTGATGATTTTCTAGAAAAAGATCGTAGTCATTGCATTACTTCACTCAAGATTGGTATCTATGCTAGGTGTTATGCCCGTAGCTTCAGGAGGTATTTCACGTTTGGCATATTTGCTGCTTTACCGAGATCTTTGGGGATGATTCCTTACTACAGTTTGGTGGGGGAACTATTTGCATGCTTTTATCTAAAAGTGAGGTTTTGTTTGCATCCTATCAAAATTGAGGTATTATTTTTGTACTTGTATTAACATTCACATGGCTTTATTTGCATCTTATCCAAAATTACGGTGTTATTTTTATCATTGTATCAACATTCTCATCTCATATTAATCCTTATGTCATGATTTTCATCCTGAGACTCAAATTCTGTAAGTTTTACATCCACGCACCTCAATTTGTGTCTTAGTTTGAGTTCTTATGTCCCCCTTTCATAATAGTTTATTCCCTTGCATCCTTATTGTGTCATTTATGTGTCCTTGCATGTTATTTTACATCCAAAGCATCTAATTAATAACTTATCATGATTAAGTAAAATAATAATAATAATAATAGTTGTTAATTAATTATTATTCAAATTTATTGTTAATTATATTGAAAATTTTATTTAGTTGTAATAATTTATTTTCACTTATACATCTTTTTTTATATCAAACATATAAGGTTAATGAAATAGATAGATCTATTTTTAGTTAAGATGTGTCTAATCTAGGTAATATCATTCGACCAATTTCATGACATAAGAAAAAATTCACATATAGATACACTTTGATGAAATTTTAGTTCAAATGAATACATACAGAGTAAATTTTGTTCTTGCAATAAATAACCCAGTGCTATCCCAATGTATGTCAACTATCTAGAAATATAATTAAAGTAATCTTAGTGATAACGATGAGAGAAATGTTATTGTAGAAATAAGGGTTTCAACCCTCGCACACCTCAAGGTGTTTCGACTACTTTTTTTCTAGTAATAGATTAAATGCTAACATTCCAAGTTCCTTTAGCCTCTATTGTCAAATTTCCTCTAGTCCCCTTCAAATTTACAAATATTGAGGTTGTCCCATCCATATCTCTCTTCATGCCTACAAAAATGATATCGTCCTCTATGCTTGCTACCTCTATACTTTGATACCCCTTAGTGAATGCTAACACATCAAATCCTTTGGGTTTTCAACCCATAAAGTTAGTCTTACACATTATTCAAGAACACCCTATCAATCGGAAAACTTGTTGGTTTTTTATATCATCCCTCCCTATGTTAACTTGTTGGTTTTTTTAGATCAATGGGGAATCTTTTTGGTTTGTTATATCGTCCTCTATGCTTGCTACCTCTAGACTTTGATACCCTTAGTCAAAGCTAGCACCTTAACTCCTTTGGGTTTCCAAACCATAGCTTTAGTCTTACACATCATTCAAGGCACCCTATTAATGGGGAAACTTGTTGGTTTGTTATATCATCACTCCCCTTCATAAAGTGTCCAATTCATCAAAGAATTTTTAATTCCCTCCATAACAATATATTAAGATGCAACAATCTAGATGGATTTCTTTCATCATCATTAACTAATTTGTACATTCAATGGAATTTTTACCAAAGTTAGTAGATTCTCATAACTAGATATTGATAACTTGGAAATCAAAAATTCAAAAGGAGGCATGCCTTACCCATGTACCATAGGGTTATTGTAGTGAAATTTAACTTGGTGAAACATTTGGACCTCATCAGTGGCACTAGACCATGGCTTTAGGTATATTTTGGCTTGTGTATGAAACTCTAATTCCTAATATTTGGTCCCCTCTATGATTTCTCTCTCTCCATAGCTTTATAATGAGTAAGACATCCCAACATCTCTCTCCAATGTTGGGGTTTTGATTCTTTGAAAGTAATTGGAAATTAACTTGAAAATTCCATTTCAAGAGTGAAGAAATTTAGCAAAATAAACTGCCACATATGCTTAATTTTTTGTGTGGAAATTGAATCCTCCATTGAATTCCCATCAAAGATCAAACTAGGAAATGATTACACTTTGTTTGATTCTTTGGACCATAAATAATTGATTCTTGTTGCAAACCATATTCTAGTAATATGAATGTTGACACATATTTCCCCGAGGTAGAAACCCTAAACAAGATAAAAACTATAGAAAATCCCAACCTGATAGATGGGGACATCAAAGTAATATTATTTATTTATAAAAATTCCCTTGTGGAGACCTCCCCATCATCTCTAAATGGAGCATTATTATGGATGGAGAGATCCAAATCATACCCAAATATATTAAAAAAGCAACACCAATATTCCCCATAGAAGGTAATAGAAGGAGAAGAAATCACCCTCATTACTGAGAAAATTTCTACAAATTAATAAGACTCCAACGACCCTCAAGGATAATTTAGAAAAAAATGATCTTAGATGATCTATACCATGTGAAAAAATGAACCCTACACAAACTCCTTACTTAGCATGAGCATAACACTTCCATCCCACCCTAAGAACTTTTAAAGCCCCACGCATAGAAAATATAGGAAAATGTTGCATATTTAGAGTTTCATTATATCCCTCAACCCCCTAAGGAAGACAATCAAGCCCTTGAGTACTCCCCACTCAGTAAAATATGCAAGGATGCAATAGACGTCCAGATGGATTTCCAAGAATGGCTCACACCCTTCCATGAAAAATGGAAGAATGGATGAAAATAACAAAGAAAAAACACACAAATATTTATAACTAACGCATGTCAGTTTATATGACTCGACAATGGAATAGGAAACTTAATCAATATTTTTACCTTTACAAGCTACTTTGTAATCGATTCGTATGGATTCATACAAGTTCCTTAAATAATTCAATAATTCTAAAATAAAAAAATAAAAAAATCTTCACTTTAACATCCCACACTCTCTTTTGAGGAAGGTGAAGAACCCAATCAAAAGAAACTACATTAATTATTTGCACTCTATTATGTTTTATTACTAACTATATGAACAATCCACAACATCCAAATCATACAATTATTTTTTTATGTTTAGAAAAAAAAGGTTATAATCACAAGTTTCACGATCCATTATTAGAATATCATCACAAGCATTTCCCTCATCAATGTGTAAGAGTGAAATAAAAGAACCATTTAATTAATTAAAGTATTCTCAACCTTGTAACATGATGCAATTAAAAATTTAAGATTTTAAGGAGGGAAATGCCTCTAACATTGGCATGATTTTTCTTGAGTTAATTAATTGTTCACTATTTTCTTAGATCAGTGCCCTATGCTTTATTGCAACCTCATTTTGTGGCTACTTTGTCTTGTCTGGAGGCCACCCTAAAATCCTTCATTTGAATACCAATACCGGACTATGAAGAACTTAGGCCCGGTTGATTTCTTTCCTTGCTTCTAAGATAGCCATCATACAAAATTATAGCATAATGATATGGAATGTCCACATCTTTTCTATGCCTTTATTCTACAAGGGAAATTAGTCATGGCTCATCCAAATCCATATATTCTGGTAGGGCTTCTACTTAAGCTTCTTCCAAAGGGGAACTAATCATTTCCTGTGGTGTTGTCTGATGCTTCTTAACCTGCAAAGTAATACTGAACAGAGAATAGGTGGAGAAAAGATACACAAAACACAGAATATGCGAAGAAAATATACCCAGAACATAGAATAGCATAGAATGATCGAATACTCCTCGTGTAACCAAGAAGTGATTCAAAGTAACTAAGAGTAGCTACGAGAAGCATAGAATGTTCTCTCTCTCCTTTTGTTTCCTTTTCCTTAATTTTCCTTTGCATGCATATTCTTGTCTCTTCATCTTCCTTTTCTCCTATTTTTCTTTATTTCTTTAATTAATTGTCATTTATTGTCTTTTTCTTTTGCCAATGTCAATACCTATTTCCACATCCAATAATAAGCCACAAGTGATTCCCATTATAATATTTTTCCCTCCATTCAACTTAGAATATGTGTCTCATGACCTTGGCTTGATTATTTAAATGGAAAATAAAACTTGGGTTGCTACATTTGTACCTAGAACATCTTTCCATGACCAAGGTTCCCAAGCACAGGTTGGCATGCCCTAGCGAAACATAGCACTCCCTTAGCATGTGGTTGCCTGCCCCGAAAGACCTTGGCAAGCATTGACATACATGAGAACTTTGCATTCATTGACACATGGTATGTATTGGAACCTATTGTAAGTGTGCCTAGCATGCCCCTTTTGAAGAAGGTAAAGCCCTCACTTATTAACCCTCTTATGTGTTCATTTCTTTGCATTCTAGCTTACTTCTCTCATTTTTTTCCTTGACACTCCTTGACACATGTTGGGACACCCTAGAACCCTACACATCTTAGCATGTCTTAGAACCTAGCATTCCTTGGCACTATTTGGCATGTGTTAGCATACCCTTAAACTCCATAACATGCTTTGCCACTTATTGACATGCCTTGGTATTCCCTAGCATGCCTTACTACTACCTATCATACCCTATCACTCCCTCCTTAACGCACCTAGCACTCATTGGTAGTCCCTAGCACACCCTTATATTCATTCATTTCCATGCATTTTAACCTAGTGCTTCCTTGTGTTTCCCTAGTACTCCCTAATACTCCTTGGTGTGCATTGACACTCTCTGGCACTCTTCGACATGCCTTTCCACTCCATAGAATGTCTAACACTCCTTGACACACATTAGCAATTGCAAAGTCTTTGCATGTCTAGCATGCATTGATATTCCTTGGTATGTTTTGGCATGGTATAAGATTAAAGTTACTTGAGATCAATTATTGGAAAATAGGAGAGAAGTAACAAAGGAAGATTTGGCACTTAGAATGCACTAACACTTGGAATATGATATGTTTTTGCACCTAAATTACTACGAAAAAGGCCTTTACAGGTGGTTTGGCTTGTGGCGGTCTTCCAAAACCACCTCTAAAAGTGTTTTTATGGATTTAGGAGCGGATTTTGAAACCCCCCCAAAAAGTCATGAAATTTTGAACTTTTTTAGGAGGTTTTCTAACAACCACCTCTAAAAGTGATTTCTCCTTAATTTTGGAGTGATTTTTTAAGTTATTGCTCCTAAATATATTTTTCATGGTTGTATTTTGAAACCCACCTCAGAAAGTCATGAAAATTGAGCTTTAGGGGGGGGGTTGGATTTCTAACATCTTCCTCTAAAAGTGTTTTCTCATGACTTTTTTTTTGCCCAGAGGGGTAGGGCTTAAATGAATTCCCTTAAATAAATTTTTCATGGTGGTTTTTAAACCCCCCCCACCCCCACGCACCCCGAAAGTGATGAAAAATAAACTTTTTTGTGGCAGAGGGTTTCTAACAACCGCCTTTAAAAGTGTTTTCTCATGACCTTTGTTTGGGGAGGCAGTGAAATTATTGCTCCAAATTACATTTTTCATGGCAGTTTTTTGACAAGCCCCTAAAATTCATTAGAAATAAACTTTTGAA
>APFE030499257.1:0-13115 GCA_000404065.3 Pinus taeda | reverse complement strand
TTTCAGAACAATCTATTGCAGAGGCTTTTAACCTTCCCTAGGAAGGAGAAAAGTGGTTCAAAGCACAACTTATCATAGGAAGAGATCTCAATAATTTTATCAGAGATGAATACTGAGATCCCAACTGGGCCAAAGGAATTCCCATCAGTTATCTGAAGAAAGAATGGGAACAAACAGTCAAGCTAGTTAAGGTCTTTCTCACTTATGAGAGAAGATACACAATAGTTTTTTTTGTACCATATGAGGTTTCTGTTTCATTTTGCAGGTATGAGGGCTCTTAATCTACCTTATTTTATATTGAAGAGCCTAACCAAAATGGCAGCTAGGATTCAAACACATCAAGAAGCATCAGAGTACAGCTTGTATCATCAGGCAATTATCAAGGTTCTGTTTGAAGAAGAATTGAAAAATGGGAACCAGACTTGGGACCATTTCTTGTTTTATAGAGTAGGCCAACTTGCACCAAAACTCCAAGAAACTGATAAGCCTTCTTCAACATGAGTTCAGACAAAGAGGATAGCAACTACATCAGCTGAGGGAAACTCCAAAAGAAAGACAAGAAGGGAAGGTGTGAGCAGAGTTGCCAAAAGCAGCAAAAAGAAGCCTTCAACTACTAAAACTGAAAAGAAAAAGGAGCAAGGAGAAAGCTCTTCTGACCAGAAAATTGAAAGCTCAAAAATGGTTCCTCCTGTTAGACCTTTTCCTAAGGTTTACATAATAATTAGGAGAATAAAACTTGTAGCTGAAGAGAAATCTAAAGCGCAGGTGTTTCCTGAAATTCCAGAAGCACATGAACAACAACAAGAAGACCAACCTATTGATTTTGATGAGGAAATATTGAAGGAAGCATGGTATACAAGAACCAATAAAAACAAGAAGAAGAGCTAAAAATAGTTGTTGGAACTAGGAGGAGGCATACTAGGGAAAAGAACAAATACATAATAAAATCAAAGGCTCTAAATAACCCCAGTTTGCTAACTGAAGTAATAGTTATAGAAGAACATCCTACAGAGATGCAGACTGAGGATCCCTCAATTGCAAAAATCAGAATATCCTTGAAGAAGCAAAGAGACAATGCTCCCATGGACCAACCATCAGAGTCTTCCAAAAGAAAAAAGATCCAAAAAGAAGCAGAAAAGAGAGAGGCCATCATCAAAGAAGACACAACAAAAATCACGAGGTCTAAATCTGCTAGAATTAAAACCAACTTGGATAAGCTTGCAAAGGCTGCAACTCACATAGGATGAAAGGGTATTTTGAAGCATTTTTGTTGAAATTTTGAAGTGGAAACATTATCCTACAGAAAGTTTCGAAGTGTTTCCAGTTTTTTTTCCACTACGGGCATTACCGGAATTTCCAGTAGCACCTGTCACAATAGAAATATACAGTTGTCGACAGCAAACCTCCGGGCCAGTTTTGGAAGAAAACAACTCATAATGGTAAGGAAAAGAAAGATGATGGATTTGAGACAATTATGAGGTTTTTGAAGCTTATGTTTAATGAAGACATATGGTCATTCAATAGGCAAGACCATAAAGAGAAAATTCAATAGCAAAAGGGGAAGCCAGTTAGTTTTCCAGTAGCAAAGTGTCATTCTTCCCCTTCTTCTCATCTACACCTGTAATTTCTATTGTAATACGATGGGAGATGATCTTAATGTCTAAAATACATTCATGTAACAAGAATATAGTGAAACCACCAATTTAGGAGAGTTGGAGTTGGTGCCTCTCTCCCTATATATATACCTTTTGTAAATATCATTTAAGGGTTGGATTTTGGTTCACCTGAAGAATCGGCTTAATAAAATACCTTTTTCTACACTTCATGATGAAGGATTTTGTGATTCAAGTCATATCTAATGTGTGGTTTGTCTATCTCATGTTTTCAACCTTTTGAATTATAAATTTGCAGTAGCTAGTATAGTATGAGTGCGAATCATTAAGAGAATCTAACGATGACTTATCTACTATGTAGTTTTTTGTGAATTATAATATGTGTTCAAGTAGAACTTGCTAGTGAAAGTTTCACAAAGGATTTGTGAAATACTTTATACCTGTTTTTACTTCCTAATTGTTTTTTTCCTTGTCAAGCCTGTTTCAATATTTTAAATGATAAATTACAATAGCTAGTATAGTATGAGTGAGAATCATTAAGAGGACCTAATTATGACTTATCTACTATCGAGTGTGCTGTAAATCATAATATCAGTTTAAGTAGAAATTGTTAGTGAAGGTTTCACAAAGGATTTGTGAAATACTTTATACTTTTTCCTACTTTCTATCTGTTATTCTCCCTATCAAAAAATAGAGTTTTCTATAAGGCTTTATGTAGTTTAGGCGACTGCCTTAAGATACTCAGTTTTTTAGGATAAAGTATCAACTACCTATTCTTCTTCCTCTGCTCCCCTATACTACTCACTTAACCATACAATTTATGCTTGCCAAAACTTGCCAAATACATGAAAGTTAAAGAGGAACTCAATCATTTCAAAACCCCTTCAGAAAGTCATCCCACCACTCAAAAAAGCCTTTTAAATTTTGAAATGAAATCATGATGTGTAAGGCTTACTCCTTTTGTAGTCTAGGAGTAACTCCTTGCACTAACATCTTTGGCGCCGTTTCCAGGGAGGCAAATTGAAGTTTATCCCTAGGTAAATGACAAAGTTATAAGTTTGGTTCTGAGGTGTATAGTTCCAGCTGTCTTTTTAGACTGCTTTATACTTGACGACTCCATTGTAGAAGTTATGGATCCAAGTAAGGATAGAACCAAGGCAAACCCACATTCTCCTTTTAAAAAACAAGTCCCTGATCCTGAGAAGCTAATGAAGAAAAAGAGTAAGTGAAAGCTTGTTTATTCTGTTTCTAGTTTTTCAAAAGCTATTCCTAAAAAAGTACAACAAATTTTGTCTCCTGATTTTACAAAAATTTATGTACCTCTCTCTTTTTCCAGTCAACAAACAACCTCTACATCGAGTGTTGGTGCTTCCTCATCTAATGTTCAAAATCCTCAAATTGTTATTCCACAAATCCCAGTAACTCACACCATGGTAGGTCCTAATCCAGCCCCTAACTGAATGGATGCAATTGTTGCTGCTAGGTATGCTCCTTTAGTTTTACCTTAGCCTTTGAATGCATTACCTGCAGGAGATTATCTCAAGTATATGCCTAAATTTAATGGTGAAGGGGAGGTAACAGCGGAAGAACATCTTGCTGATCTTTATTCTTATGCTGATAATTTGAACATTGAGCATGAAGATGTTTGGATGAGAATTTTTGTTTAGAGCCTCGAGGGTGATGTAAGGAAATGGTTCAGATCTTTGACAGCTGGTAGCATCACTGGAATTGAAGTCCTAGATGATACATTTTTAAGAAAATGGGATGACACGAAATATTTTTTGTATTATATCACAGAATTTGGTGCAATCAAAAGAAATGAAGGAGAATCAGTGCAATAAAATGTATAGCAAGATCCCTACTGAAATCAAGCCTACTGAGGCCTCTGCTAAAATCACTTATGTTGGTGATTTTGATCTTAACTTTGTTTATTGTTAAGATAAAGAAGATATGCTACGCTATCAGAAATGCAGGACAATGCACTAGAGGTAGAATCAAATATATTAGCAGCTAATAGACTTAGAGGAGGGATTGAGAGAGAAAAAAGAAAGCAAAAAGCTGAAGTTTGTACTTCAGGAACTTCTGATATAGATCCTAAGCTAGATGAGCTTACCAAGATGGTCAAATAATTGAATACTGATATATCTAAGTTGAAGATGGAATCAAGACCATCTACTACCAGAAATGTTTCATTTGATTTGCCAAAGAGACAACAGTTTAGAAGACCTAATGCTCCTCAAATTCAGCAGAGAGAAAGAAGAGATGTTGATGATCAAAAGGTGCAACCTCCTTTGTAGAATGTTATATTTGAAGATGAATAAGAAGCTGAAGGGTTGGAAAGGGGTGCTGATATAAATTGTCTTAGAGACAAAGAAGGGATGGTTTATCACAATACGAAGACTTCATGTCATATACTCAGAATAATGAAGTGAGTCCTAATCATTCCATGGTTGCAGTTGATCATCAAAGCAGATATAATCTCAGATCAAAGAAAAATGATGATACTTCTAAGCATATTTCACAACCAAAGAAGAATAAAGATGCAGTTAAAGTTTCAGTGGAAAAATCTCACAGAACAGAAATTCCGGTAACATCCGATATTCCAGCAAAGAAACAAGTGACCAAAATTGACAAATTGGAAATTCTGGTAGCGTCTGATTTTCCTTCACTTGAGGTAAAAATTACTCACAAACCACACTCTTCTTTAATTTTTGAAAATGAGATTCAGAATATCAAGATTCTTGTTCCCCTTGTTGAACTCATGAAAAATCAAGATTTCAAAAATAATTTTAAGAAAGCTTTGCAACCTTCACCTACTGAAGTAGTCTTTGATTTTGTTAACTTTCAAGATGATAAGCCCATTGTTATTTTAGATCCATTGGTAGAAGAAAAGTATGACTCTAGCCCTCCTTTCTATCTATCACTGAATATTTATGAAAAGACCCTGCATAATTGTCTTATGGACTGTGGAGCTTCACATAATCTAATGCTCAAGGAAGTTATGGATGAACTAGGTCTTTAGATAAATAGAGAGTACCAAGATCTCTATTCTTTTGACTCCTGGAAAGTCCAATGCCTTGGTGTCATCAAAGACCTTGCAGTAAGTATTTTTCAGTTACCTATGAGAGGGATGGTAATCAATATTGTTGTAGTTGATATCCCTCCCAGATTTGGTATGTTACTTTCTAGATCATGGATTAAAAGGTTGGGAGGAACCTTGCAAATGGATTTAACTTATGCTATTGTTCCTGTTTTTGGAGGAGAACAAAGAAGACTTTACAAAGAAGCTCAACTGGTATATATCATTAGTGATAGCAAAGACCCTACTAATCATCCGATATATGCTAGAACAACTGGAGTTGGTTCAAGCATTCTACATATGGTTGATTTTGACTTGCCTACAGAAAATTTTCAGATTTTAAAGCCCACTGAAAATCAAATCAGTCATGAAGGATTGAAGGTATGGCAAATTTTTTTTGATGGCTCATGTTCCAAAGAAGGAGCTGATGCAGGGATTGTTCTTATTTCTCCTTTGAAGGAAAGTTTCACTTTTTCTTTCAAATTTGAATTTGAGACAACTGATAATGTGGCTGAATATGAAGCTCTGTTAATTGGCTTAAAAAAGGCAAAATATATGAATATATCAGAAATTTCTGTTTTTGGAGATGTTGAACTTATTATTCATCAAATCAGAAATGTTTATCAATCTAAGCATCCTAGACTCAGGGATTACAGGAATGCAGTATGGGACATTGTAGAAGACTCCTTCCTAGCCTTTAACATTTCTTTTGTTCCAAGAGAAAGAAATATTCTAGCAGATTCACTCTCTATTTCAGCCAACTCATTCAAAATTCCAATTCTTGTAAAGTTTAAATATGAAGTAGAGGTTAGATTTAGACCTAGAATTCTTGATAATGTTAAGCATTGGAAAGTTTTTGAAGATGACTAGGAGATCAGAAAATTCACTGAAGTTGGTGAAGAGTTTTTTGTTCTAAATCCTAATAAAGAAGAAGACCTACCACAAGTTGATGTTGATAATCAAGATTCCAGAAATCTAAAAAAGCAAATTGTTGATCTGCCTATCATACAGCTGCCTACCAATCATATTCCCAAGGGGTTAATTCCACTTGAAAAACTTTTTGATCAGAATGATGTTGCAGTCAAGTCACAGTGAACTGAAGAAGATGTTGAATTAGAAGATTACAACTTGGGTACAACACAAGAACCAAGGTATGTGAAGTTGTCAAAAGATTTACTAGATGAAAGAAAGATGGAATATCACAAGTTGTTTTGTGAATTTGTTGATGTTTTCGCCTGGAAATAAGAAGATCTTAAGACATATGACACATCTATCACTAAGCACATAATACCATTGAAAGAGGGTACTAAACCTTTTCGGCAGAAGTTAAGGCAAATCAATCCACTATTTCTACCAGTGATGGAAAAGGAAGTGAATAAATTGTTGGATGCTAAAATCACTATTCCATTGAGATACTCAGATTGGGTTGCCAATCTAGTGCCAGTAAGAAAGAAAAGTGGTGAAATCAGATTGTGTGTGGATTTCAGAAATCTCAACAAAAGCTCAAAGAAAGATAACTATCCATTGCTGAAGATGGAGCATATTCTTCAAAAGGTGACTAGGTCAGATAGAATTTCCATGTTAGATGGTTTTTCTAGGTATAATCAAATATCTGTTTGGCCAGAAGATCGAGAGAAGACAACATTCATTACTCCTTGGGGTACATTCATGTATGCAAAGATGCCATTTGGGCTCATGAATGTTGGAGCTACTTTCCAACGTGCTATGAACTCTGCATTCATTGGAGAAAAGGACAAGTTCTTGGCCATCTATTTGGATGACATTACTGTTTTTTCAGCTTCAAATCAAGAACACCTTCAACACTTGAGACAAGTATTTGTTAAATGCAGAAAATATGGTATATCCTTGAACTCGAAGAAGTCACATCTTTCTCTCAAATAAGGTAAGATGCTGGGTCACATAGTTTCTAAAAATAGAGTGAGGATTGATCTAAAAAGAGTGATTGCAATGCAAGATTTAACACTTCCAAGATCCAAGAAAGGGATTCAATCTTTCTTTGGTAAGATCAATTTTCTCAGAATATTCATCCCAAATTTTGCTGAAGTGGTGAAACATATTACTTATATGCTAAGGAAGGACAAAGAAGTCAAGTGGATAGTTGAATCCATAAATTAATTTTGAGTTGATAAAAAAGGCTATCATTGAAGCACCTCAATTGGTAAGTCTTGAATATTCAAAACCTTTCTTAATCTTCTCATTTGCTTCTCAAGACACCATTGCTACTGTTTTATTACAAAAAGATTCAGAAAATAAAGAAGCGCCCATAGCTTTTTTCAGCAGAGCTCTTAGAGATGGAGAATTAAAGTATGAAATGTTGGAAAAACATGCTTATGCACTAGTTAAAGCTCTGAAAGCTTTTAGAGTTTATATTCTGCATGCTCAAGTGATAGCTTATGTCCCTTCATCTGTTGTTAGAGAGATACACGTTCAGCCTGATATTGATGGAAAGAGAAGTAAATGGGTGACTAAAGTTCTTGAATTTGATTTAGAGATAAAGCCTACTAAACTAATCAAAGGTCAAGGATTAGCTGAACTACTTGCTGAAGAAAATTGTAAAGTGTTGGGTTTGAATTTCATGGATGATAATCTAGAAGGGAAAATTTCAGACCCTGTTGATGATATGACAATAGACTGAAAGCTTGCTGAGTGTAGTTGGTACAAAAATGTTCTTTATTTTATGAAATATTTTAAACCCCCTCTAGAGTATGATAAAACCAGAGTGAGATCTTTGAATTTGAAAACCATTAAGTATTGCATCAAAGATAACTGTTTGAAGTGGAAAGATCCTACAAGAGTTTTGTTGAGATGCATTGATCCAGAGGAATCTAAAAAGGTCATATTTGAAATGCATAGTAGTGTTTGTGGAGGTCATCATTATTGGAGAACTACTGCATACAAATATTAAAAACTGGCTGTTTTTGGCCTAGCTTATTTTCTGATGTAAATGCTGAGGTGAGAACATGTGAAAAATGTCAAAGGTTCACCGGTAAAAAGCATCTGAAGTCATTACCTCTCAAGCCCATAATTGTTTCTGCACCTTTCCAGCAGTGGGGATTAGATTTCATTGGTAAAATTCAACCACCTTCAAGTAGGCAACATCGTTGGATTCTTGTTGCTACTGATTACTTCACCAAATGGATCGAAGCAATACCTACTAGGAATGCCACTCATAAAGTTATTATTAACTTTCTGGAAGGGATCATAAACATATTTGGATGTCCATCAAGACTAGTAGCAGATAATGCATCTGCTTTTAAAGCCACACCATTGGTAAATTTCTGTGAAGAATATGGTATCCAACTTCCTCATTCTACAGCTTACTATCCACAAGGGAATGGTTTAGCTGAATCATCTAATAAAATTTTGGTAAGAATCATCACCAAGTTGTTGGAGCAAAACAAGAAATCTTGGGACTCAAAACTCAAGTTTGCTTTATGGGCTGATAGGGTGACAATCAAAAAGTCTATTGATACATCACCTTTTCAGAAGGTTTATGGGATTGATGTTGTTTTTCCAGTCCAATTAGCTATTCCTGTAGCCAAAATACTGAAAGATCATGAGGCTGAACCAAATGACATGACTAGAAGAATGTATCAAATCATAGAAGTGCAGCAAAAGAGAGAAAATCAATATGATTTGGTAAGAAAATATCAGCAAGCTGTGAAGGAAGTCTTTGATAAAGGTACTAAAAAAGAAGATTTTCAGATTTGAGATTTGGTGTTGAAGTGGGATGCACAGCACCAAGATCCAAGTAAGCATTCAAAATTTGATGCTTTATGGCTTGGTCCTTTCAAAATCTAAAATGTCTTACAGAACAATACTTTTGAGTTGCAGAATCTTAATGGGACAAAACTGTATGGAGGCCCATTTAATGGGCGTTTTCTCAAAAAATTATTTTACTAACGTTGTTGGTAGCATGAGTTCACTGTAAATACTGGTGTGATTTCATAATAAGACTCCATAGCCCAATGACAAGGAATTGAAACTGCAAAAATTTCTTAGAGCTTCGCAGGGAGAGCTCTATCCCTTGTGGAGCCAATGTTAGTACAATTCTAGGCCAAGTCATGAGTAGGTTTTGAAATTTTTATTTTTAGAATTAAGTTTGTAAATTTCAAAAAAACTCAAAACGCTACTGGAATTTCCGGTAGCGCCCGATTTTCTCGTTTAGGCAATCTCCCCTGTTTTTCAGGCAATCTTTCAGTTATTGCTTTATTTTTTATTTTTTTTTGTTTTTTAAATTCTGATACTGCCGGAATTTTCAGTAGCATTTCCCGTTTTTAAAAATAAATTTGAAAACACAACCGTTTCCGATTGTCCATGTGTCATGACAGCAGAATATCAAATCCAAATCATGAGATTTCATGATTGGATAGGTCACAAACCCCATGTCAAGTCAAGTGGTAGTCATTAATCATTTTGGTTGATCATGTTTGCTAGGTGTCAGCCATAGCCATAGCCAACTGTTTTCTACCCCACCCATATTAAATAACTCGGGTTTCCCAAAATCTATAGCGTGTCTGCAGTGTTAGTCTTAGCTAGATATTTAAATCCCGATGACCATTCTTTCCGTTCTGCATAATACGCTACCGGAATTTCCGGCCAGTCCGAATTAATGCAGGAAAATTGCCAGATTTGCAAGATTCTCATACAGCCACCTGTAGCAGATCAGCTGGACTCTCCAAGAAAACTCAACTTCATCATTACAACAACATGTTGTCTATCATGACATGAAATCTTGTGTAATTGGGAAGGATTATATGCATGGGAGATTGAACCATGGCTTCATCTCAAATATTTGAAAGTGAAAGAAATGTCACCATTTTGAATTTCTGAAGAGAAACTAAGGAGACATTAATGAAGGAGTTATAGAACATATCCCAAATTTCCATGCAACCTAACTCAAGATAGTTGCAACAGCTGTTGGGTAATGATTCAAACACTTTGACACCTATTCTTGATAATCAACAAGCATATATTCTATGGCACCAAAGTCTAGGAAAGGTGGAAAGCTCAAGAGAATTGAACCCCAAGGAGCTGAGTTAGTCGATGCTAATATGAAGGGAATAAGGTTGTTCATTCAGGTAGGCTGGTATCCACTTTGCACGAGGTTAAGACACTCACATCAGGCAGTAGCCTGTGATTTTTCTCAGACTTTCAATGGACAGGAAGCAATCGTTTTTGGTTTTCAGTTGCAGGTTTCAGAACAATCTATTGCAGAGGCTTTTCACCTTCCCTAGGAAGGAGAAAAGTGGTTCAAAGGATAGATTATCACAGGAGGAGATCTCAATGCTTTTATCAAAGATGAATACCGAGATCCCAACTGGGCCAAAGGAATTCCCAACAGTTATCTAAAGAAAGAATGGGAAGAAACAATTAAGCTAGTTAAGATCTTTCTCACTTGTGAGAAAAGATATACAATAGTTTTTCTGTACCATATGAGGTTTCTATTTCATTTTGTAGGTATGAGGGCTCTTAATCTGCCTTATTTTATATTTAAGAGCCTAACCAAACTGGTAACCAAGATTCAAACACATCAAGAAGCATCAGAGTATGGCCTATATCATCATGCAATTATCAAGGTTCTTGTTGAAGAAGAATTGAAAAAGAGGAACCAAAATTGGGACCATTTCTTGTTTTATAGAGTAGTCTAACCTGCACCAAAACCCCAAGAAACTAATAAGCCTTCTTCAACACAGGTTCAGACAAAGAGGACAACGACTGCATCAGCTGAGGGAAACTCCTAAAGAAATACAAGAAGGGAAGGTGTGAGCAGAGGTGCCAAAAGCAACAAAAAAGGGCCTTTAGCTACTAAAACTGAAAAGAAAAAGGAATAAGGAGAAAGTTCTTCTGACCAGAAAATTGAAAGCTCAAAAATGGTTCCTCTTAGAACTTTTCCTAAGGTTTACATAAGAACTAGGAGAATAAAAATTGCAGCTGAAGAGAAATCTAAAGCGCAGGTGTTTCCTAAAATTCCGGAAGCACATGAACATCAACAAGAAGACCAACCTCTTGATTCTGATGAGGAAATATTGAAGGAAGCAGGGTATACAAGAACCAGTCAAAACAAGAAGGAAGAGCTAAAGTTAGTTGCTGGAACTAGGAGGAGACATACCATGGAAAAGAACAAATGCAAACTAAAATCAAAGGCCCTAAATAATTGTAGTTTGCTAACTAAAGTAATAGTTATAGAAGAACAACCTATAGCGCTATAGATCGAGGATCCCTTAATTGCAGAAATCAGAAGATCCTTGAAGAAACAAAGAGACAAAGCTCCCATGGGCCTAACCATCAGAGTCTTCCAAAAGAAAAAAGATCCAAAAAGAAGCAGAAAAGAGAGAGGCCATCATCAATGAAGACACAACAAAAATCACAAGGTCCAAATCTGCTCGAATTAAAACCAACTTGGATAAGCTTGCAGAGGCTGCAACTCACATAGGATGAAAGGGTATTTTGAAGCATTTTTGTTGAAATTTTGAAGTGGAAACATTATCCTACCAAAAGTTTTGAATTGTTTCCAGTTTTTTCGCCATTAAGGCATTACCAGTATTTCTAGTAGCACCTGTCACAACAGAAATATACAGTTGTCAGCAGCAAACCTCCGGGCTAGTTTTGGAAGAAAACAACTCATAACAATAGGGATAAGAAAGATGATGGGTATGAGACAGTTATGAGGTTGTTGAAGGTTATGTTTAATGAATACATATGGTCATTAAATAGGCAAGACCATAAAGAGAAAATTCAACAGCAAAAGGGGCAGCCAATTAGTTTTCCAGCAACAAAGTGTCATTCTTCCCCTTCTTCTCATCTACACCTGTACTTTCTATTGTAATTCGATGGGAGATGATCTTAATGTCTAAAAGACATTCATGTAACAAGAATATAGTGGAACCACCAATCTAGGAGAGTTGGAGTTGGTGCCTCTCTCCCTATATGTACCTTTTGTAAATATCATTTAAGGGTTGGATTTTGGTTCACCTAAAGACTCAGCTTAATAAAATAGCTTTTTCTACACTTCATGCTAGAGGAGTTGTGATTCAAGTCATATCTAATGTGTGGTTTGTCTATCTCCTATTTTCGAATTTATGAATTATAAATTTGCAGTAGCTAGTATAGTATGAGTGAGAATCATTAAGAGAATCTAATGATGGCTTATCTACTATCTTGTTTTCTATGAATTATAATATGTGTTCAAGTAGAAATTTCTATTGAAGGTTTCACAAAGGATTTGTGAGATACTTTATACCTATTTTTACTTCCTAATTATTGTTTTCCTTTTCAAGCCTATTTTAATCTTTTAAATGATAAATTATAGCAGCTAGTATAGTATGAGTGAGAATCATTAAGATGATCTAATGATGACTTATCTACTATCCAGTTTGCTGTAAATCATAATATCAGTTTAAGTAGAAATTGTTAGTGAAGGTTTCACAAAGGATTTGTGAAATACTTTATACTTTTTCCTACTTTCTATTTGTTATTCTCCCTATCAAAAAACAAAGTTTGATAAGGCTTTATGTAGTTGAGGTGACTGTCTTAAGATACTCAATTTTTTAGGATAAGTATCAGCTACATGTTCTCCTTCCTCTGCTCCCCTATACTACTCACTTAACCATACAATTTATGCTTGCAAATTTTGCCAAATGCATGAAAGTTAAAGAGGAACTCAATCATTTCAAAACCCCTTCACAAATCCATCCCACCACTCAAAAAACCCTTTTAAATTTTGAAATGAAATCATGATGAGTAAGGCTTACTCCTTTTGCAGTCTAGCAGTAACTCCTTGTGCTAACATCTTTGGCGCCGTTGTCGGGAAGGCAAATTATCCCTGGGTAAATGACAAAGTTATAAGTCTGGTTCTGAGGTGTACAGTTCCAACTGTCTTTTTAGACTTCTTTACACCTGGCGAATCCATTGTAGAAGTTTTGGCTCCGAGTAAGGCTAGAACCAGGGAAAACCCACATTCTCCTTTGAAAAACCAAGTCCCTGATCCTGAGAAGCTAATCACAAAAAAGAGTAAGAAAAAGCATGTTTCTTCTGTTTCTGGTTTTTCAAAAGTTACTCCTAAAAAAGTACAACAAATTATGTCTCCTGATTTTACAAAAATTTCTTTACCTCTCTCATTTTCCAGTCAACAAACAACCTCTACATCGAGTGTTGGTGGTTCCTCATCTACTATTCAAAATCCTCAAATTGTTATTCCACAAATCCCAGTAACTCAGACCATGGCAGGTCCTAATCCACCCCCTAACTGAATGGATGCAATTGTTGCTGCTAGGTATGCTCCTTTAGTTTTACCTCAACCTATGAATGCATTACCTTCAGGAGATTATCTCAAGTATATGCCTAAATTTAATGGTGAAGGGGAGGTAAAAAATGAAGAAAATCTTGCTGATTTTTATGCT
>APFE030499254.1:0-22408 GCA_000404065.3 Pinus taeda | reverse complement strand
AAAATGCATTTAAAAATTCGACAGATGAGATTAAAAGAAATTTTGATCCTCAACGACGTTCGATTTTAGTTTGACATGGATCGCTCGAACTAGCCGTTGGGAATTTTTCCTTTAAATAGGGTGTTAGGGGTCATTTGAGATCAGTTTTGGATCTGAGAGTCTGGTGCTAAAGAAAGCTCTCTTGTAGTCATTTTATTTGTGCAATAAAGAAAGAATTTGGGGTTAAAAATCTTGTTGGTGTTACTCTTCTAGAAGCGCTGTAAGATGATTTATTTTTCTGCATAATTTTATTTTCAGCCATTGATTATAGCTTGATGAAGATTGATTTAGGCACAAGTATCTTGTCTGATCTCTGGGGTTTGAATGATAGTTTAGATTCTGAAATATAATGGCAGGTATCTCCATTTGATCTGAATTTCGCTATTGTTTTCTCCCTCTATGTTAACGGGTGATTTTAAGCTGTGCAGGAAATCTTAGTTTTGAGTTCACCGGGCGTTAGGGGAAGTTCTCGGCTGAACCAGCCAACTCCCGGATTGTGTTTTCTGAAAGAGCCGAGCCAATGTTAATCACGGGCTTATCATCTGAAAGTTTTTATGAATGCATGCAGGGTTTTCTGAAGTATCTCACATTAAATTTAGAATTCTGAAAATATTACTGTGGATTATTGACAAATTTGGTTGCTTAAGAGTCTAAAATTTGTAATATTGTAAAAAAAAAAATTAACTGGTTTAGGGTTTTCAGTTTTCTTCCTTGCATATATTGTTTCTGGGTATTTTGTTTTGCCATTGCAAGTTACAGGTCTGGAGAATTTTTTGTGGGGTTTTCAGCAGGCAAATCTGCAGGATCTAAAAAAAAAACTGAATGCAGGTCAATTTAAAATTTACTGGAGAATTTGCAGGTTTTCCTGAAGAAATTCGAGGGTTTTTCCAGGTTATCTGTTTGTTGCCTGGGATTTCATTTTGACAAAAGGTTTCGAAAATTTTTTATGCTGTCTGCATCCTGGGGTTTCATTTTTATTAAAATTCTGGGCGAACTGTGTAAAAACTCTTGATGCTTTGCTGCAATCAAATGCACACAGTCTTGCTCTGCCTCACTCTCAACCTGCATCGAGCCATCTTCAAGCTGCTTCATTCCCCTGCGTTTTTCTTATATCTCCCCACGTTGCTAGCATTGCAAACTCTCTCCACGCCTAAGCAATATCTCTCTCAAACCCCATAGCCTCTATCTTCCACGCAGCTCATTTCCCCCACGTCCCTTTTTCCTCTGCGTATTCGTTCCAGCTCCACGCTGCCACACTACTCAGCAAATCCCTCGATCCATCAGCGTGCAACACCCTCACTGCTCAACCAAAACCCTCAAACGCGTTTTCCTTGCTCCATACGCAGCCTCTGTCCACCATTGAGCTGCCTTTCTCCTGCGTTTTTCCCTCAACCTGCGTAAAATCCATCTGCAGCTTGATCTGCTGCTTTGGTTAGCTTCTCCATGCGTCTTTTCTTCCTGCCATCCAGAACCTGTTCACGTAGCTCACAAGAACTCAAGTATTTTGATTTTTTTTAGATGCGTTTCATGATTTAACTTAGGGTTAATATTTTTCAGATTTAAATTTTTTATATAGATTTTAGTTTAAATATTTTATTTAAATTTTAGGAGTTAGAACTCTATATAATAAAAAAGGAAAATTCGATTAAGTTTTAGGTTTTGAATTAGATTGATTTATTTTTTTTAGATTAGATTGTTTTAGCTTGTAGAGTTGGATTAGTTTAATAATTAGATTTTAAATTTTAGTTTTAATTTTAGATTTGTTTAATTTTGTTTAGGTTTTTCCATATAACTTAAAAAAAAGAGTTTCTTTTTGTTTATTAGATTTTAATTTTATTTAGGGTTTAGATTTATTTAGGGTTTAGATTTATTTAGTTTTGTTTAATTTTTGACATTAAAAAAAAAATATTTTAGGTTTTAGTTTTAGTTTCATTTTCATTCAGGTTAGATTTTTTTTGTTTAATTTAGATTCAAATTTGAATTCTTTTTAGGTTACGTTTTTGTTTTTTTTAGAAATAGATATAATTTAAGTTTCATTTTGTTTTAATCTAAATTATAAAAATAAAAAATAAAAAGGTTCCTTTTTTATTTTTGTTAGACTTTAGTTTAGTTCACGTATTTTAATTTTTTGATTGGTTTAACATTTTATTTGGGATTGGTTAGGTTCAATTTTCATTTAGATTTTAGTCTAGTTTTATATTAGTTTTAAATTTAGAATTTTAAAATCTCAAAAATAAAAAAAAATATAATAAAATCATTAAAAAAAATTTGGCTTGCAGGTTTTAGATTTAAAGTTTTTTTAGATTTTATATATTGTGTATATAGATTAGGTGTTAGATTAGAGTTAAGTTTTATTTTAGATTTTTAGATTTAGTTTGGTTAAATAATCATTAAAAAAAATCATAAAAGGCATAAAATATTTCTCTTAGTTTATTTTAGATTTTAGTTTTATTTAGATTTTAGATTTTATATTGTTTCATAGATTAGGTGTTAGTTTTAGATTAGATTTTATTTAGGATCTTAATTTTTGTTTAATTTTTAAACTCAAAATTTTATAAAAAATATAAAAAATATAAAAATCACAAAAAGTTGTTTTTCCTGAAATATTTTTTGTGTCACTTTTAGTCTTAGCATATTTTGTCACGTTTTCAAGTTCTTGGCATATTTCGTTAAGGTTAATAGGTTTTTTTTGATGTGGGATCAATATTTATCATTTTTATGTGGTTAAACGTATTTAAATGTTCATCTGAAGTCAGCTATGTGAAAGTGGTAACTGGTCAGCATTTAAATTTTATGATCATTTAAAGCATTTAATTTTTCTTGAAGTTTAATTGCTAGATCATCGTTAAGGCGTTGTGCATTTTACATCGCTTGGGTTATTTGATGATAAATGATTGTTTTACATGATTTATACTTATGCAACATTTAATAAATGACCATTGACTCCATAAGGCACTGGTACATTAATTGCTAAATCAATCAGGTGCTAAATCGCCTTGTTTTGTCTCCCAACCCAACTGTTCCACAGTTGGTCTTAATTCATCCCATAGGATCTACCCCCCTTAGCCGCGAGAGATGGCTTAAACAGAGAGATCGAGGATCAGGGTGACAGCCCCCAGTCTGAGTGTTGTTGTGACAATCTGTGCGACAACAGAGTCTTTGCTGTGAAAATCACACTTTGACAGTGAAATTTAAAGAAAGACGGAAATTTACAATGAAGATGGTTGCAAGCATCTAATACTGAATATGTTGTTTGAGGTATTGTCCATTGATTGGTAATGAAGAACACTGCCCTTCTAGGTTGCGCAGAATAAAAGTGTTGTTACCCTTTACTTCTGCAATGCTGAATGTCTTGTTGACCACTACGTGTCAACGACCCATAGTAGTACACCCCCTTTTTCGCAAAAGGGATAGCACCTGATCGATGTGTCCGCATCGTCCACTTATCGTCATCAGCCTGATTGTCATGTTATATTGTAAACCCATTTTGCATGTATATGATGTAAATAATCTCAACAAATCTGTGTCATATATGTAATTGCTTAGGTAAACGTATTTTTCTGGTAGTGATCTACATTTCGGGAGGCTTTTTGTCTCACCAATCCATTCCCGGATGGTCGGCAGAGTTTTCCTTCAACTTTACCCCATAGCCGGAATGAATTTTGTCACCAGGATCTTAGGCGAGTCCTAGTGTTATAGATCGAGTTTGTGTAAAAGTGATTTCGGAATAATCCTTACTATTTGGTTAGGTTATTTTATTACAAATTGCTTAATCTACTGGATTATATTTGTGTCGCAGAAATGGGTAGTCTGTGAGGGTCTATTTCAGATTGCGTTTCCTTCTTGTGATGTAAAAAATGTAAAAGTCATGATGTAAAATGTCTTGAGGGTTATGAAAATAATTTATCCCCTCATAGGTTAATTAAATTTTCTGGCCAAAATTAATTAAAATCCTAAGTTAGAAATTTAATTAATAATTTAATTATAGGTCCTAGGTAAATTTAAATTTTCTAAAGGCAAAATTCGAGGGTCCTTTAAAAATTAATTTTAAGAGGTCTAGGCACTAAGGTTAATTGATTATTTTGCTAAATTTTAAGCCTCTAGTCCCTAGGGTTAAGTCAAAGTCAAAATTTTGAGGAAATTAACTCAAAAATTTAATTTTTGAATTAATTAAAACGCATTTAATTGAAAAATTCGAAATTTCCTCAATAAATAAAATTTCGACAGATGAGATTAAAAGAAATTTTAATCCTCATCAACAGTCTAGATTACTTTGACAAAGATCACTTGAACTAGCCGTTGGAAGATTTATCTTTATATAGGAGGTCAGTTGTCAGTTGAGATCATAGGATCTTTGAGTCGTGTGCTAAGTGAAAGCTCTCTTGTAATCTTTTTTATGAGCAATAAAGAAAGACTTTGGGGTTAATTTCTGCTGGTGTTACTCTGTGTGGAAATGCTGTAAGATGTGTTATTTTCATGCATAGATTTCCTTTTAGCCATTGATGATAGCTTTCTGAAGAGTAATTTGAGCACAGGTATTTTGCTCAATCACTGGGGTTTGAATGGTAATTTAAATTTTGAATATAGTAGCAAGTATCTCTATTAAATTTGAATTTTATTATCGTTTTCTCGCCCTATGTTGATGGTTGAACTGAGTTTTGCAGGAAATTCTTGATTTTTTAGATCATTAGGCGTTCGGGGAAGTTTTCAGTTGGACCAACCAATTCCCATTTAGTATTTTTTGAAGAGCCCAGCTTGATTTGATCCCGGGCTTATCTTAAGAAATTTTATTGGTGATGCATGAAGGGTTTTGGGTGAAGCACCTCCCTTTAAATTTAAAATTTTTAAATTTTTCTGTGCTAAATTGATAAATCTCACTTTTAAGAGCCTTAGATTATCATATTTGGGAGATGAGTTGGAGTCACACTCACCAGATCTGATAGATCTGCTTTTTTTGTGCATAGATTTGTAACTTTTTTTTAATAACTTTTTGGACTAGGGTTTCCGGGGTTTCATTTATTTTTGTATATTTGAGTTCTGGGTGTTTGTGTTTTCAGGTACATGAGTTTATCTTCTATTTATCTCAAAGCTTTCTGGTTGCTCAATACTTCTTCATCAATGGTTCCATTTAGAAAGGTCGTTTTAACATCCATTTGATGGATATGCCATCCTATAGTTGCAATTAGTGAATCCAAAGATCTAATAGTAGTATACCTGGCAGTGGGAGCAAATGTTTCTTTATAGTCTATTCCTTCCTTTTGAGAGAAACCCCTTGCAACAAATCTTGCTTTGTATTTGTCGGTACTTCCATCAACTACATGTTTGATCTTGCAAATCCATTTTGAAGTGACAACGAATTTGTCACTAGGTCTAAGAATGATTTGTCAAACCCCATTCTTCATGATAGATTGATATTCTTGCTACATTGCTTTCTTCCATTCTTCTTGATGAGTGGCTTCCTCAAAAGTAGTTGGTTCGTCTTTAATTAACTTTGTCATGCATGCTGCATATCCCAATTATCATTTTGATTTTTTGCTTTCTGTGAAAGTTCCTTTTGCTGCTCCATTTCCTTCGACATCTTCAAGTGTAGCTTTTAACCAATTTGGCCTCGTCTTTGATTCAAAAATGATTGTAGTTTGTATAGGTTCACTTGGTTCTTCTTCCTCTTGGTTTGTAGGTGACTTGTCATGTTCCTCTTCTTCTTCAAATAGTGGTACATCACGTTCATCGAACTCGATAGGTATATCCTTGGATCTTTTCTAGGCATGATTTTCATCAAATATAACATCCCTGCTAACTTCAATTTGTCTTTCTTCTTTGATGTATGTTCTATAAGCCTTTGATGAAAGGCTATAACCAGCAAAGATACCTTTTATCCTTGTAGAGTCTAACTTCTTTCACTTGTCTTTTGGAACATGAATGTACGGGACATCCAAAGATTCACATACACATGGCTTCTTCCTTGAGAATGCTTCTTCTAGAGTCATATTATTAAGGATTCTATGAGGACTTCTATTTTGTATGCATATTATTGTCATGGCTGCTTCTCCCCTTAGAAATTTTGGTAGCTCTTGATCAAATATCATAATCGTCATGCATTCTTCAATGGTTCTATTCTCCCTTTCTGCTACTCCATTATGTTCGAGGTTGTAGGGAACAATGAGCTCCTTCTTAATGCCTGCTTCTTTGCAATATGCTATAAGTTCCTTTGAAGTGTATTTACTTCCATTGTCAGATCTCAGAGTTTTTATCTTACTTTCTGTTAGGGTCTCAACTTTGGATCTAAATTCCTTGAACTTTTCAAATACTTCATTCTTTGTCTTGAGAAGATAAAGCCATGTATCTTTAGAGTGATCATCAATGAAGGTCACATAGTAAAGATGACCTCCAAGAGATTTGTTAGACATGGGCCTACATACATCAGAGTGAATAAGATCTAATATTTCCTTTGACCTTGTATCACTATTTGTTAAGCGTTTCCTAATATTCTTTCCAAAGCACATCCCTTGCATACTCATTCATGGTCTTTCTTGATGTTGGGGATGCCCTTAACCATATGACTTAGAGCAGGTATTATCTTGTAATGAATATGTCCATATCTTCTATGCCAAAATTCGATGGGACTGATTTCCATGTGAACAAGGGCTTGAGGAGATGGTATTGTAAATCTATATAATCTTGCTTCACGAATTCTAGTAACCCTTTCCTTTTCAACACTTGAATCCTTTTTCCAAACTAAAACTTTACCATCTACAAAAACAACCCTATCTCCTTTATCTTCTAAACAAGAAATGGAAAGTAAATTCTTTTTGAAACCTGGGACACAGAGAATGTTGTTGAGATGTAGCTTTCCTCCTCCTAGCTTCAAAGATGTAGATCTAAGGCCCTTAACTACATAACTGTTGTTGTCTCCAAGCTCCACTGCGTGTGATGATGATCACTTTGATAGAGTATGAAGTTGTCCACATTCTCCTATCATGTGTCTTGAGGATCCACTATCAATAATCCAAGCATTGTCATCATTTAGTGTACCTGTAAGTGCAGCCAAGAATCCTTCATTCTTGTCTCTTCTAGATAGTTTGTAGGTGATCCTTCCAGCAAAACTTCTTGCAATTTTCAAGAGATTGAGTCCCATCTTCATGTAGCTTGCCATTGAGAGAGTAACCATTTCTTCCAAGATGCTTTCCTTCCTTCAAATGATAGCCAACAAAGTGATCTTCAAATAGTTCTTCTTCTACCTCAGCTCTGATATCATGTTGAGAAATCAATGCATGTAGATATTAGGGTTTTGATTCCTCTTTCTTGATAATTACTTGTGATTTATGTTGGCTTCTTTTGCTTCTTTATTATGTTATCTTTCATCAAGCAATTACCGAATTAAATGTATGAAGATCACAAGAACAAGGAACACAAGATGTAGGCACTCAACCAAGGCAAAACCCAGTCCAACTCTTCCACTAGTAGATTCAAATCAAGGTGAGACAATCCAAGACCCTTTAGACCTAGACAAAGATCTCCTCCAATCACCAAGTCAGCCCTTCCCTTGATGGAACTTCAATCCAGAATTTCGCTCCCCAGCTTCAGAATTTTAGACTTGCAACTAATTCAAAAATTTCAGCCCCAACTTTAGTTCAAAAACCCTAGAAAACTTCGCTTTTGTGAGAGAGAGATGCCCAAGAACTTCGATTTTATCTTTCCTAGCTTCTTTCTTCGTTCTCCTTCACTTCGCTCTTTTTGTGCCTCTTTCTCTTGTAGATCGAACTTGTTGAGTGTGTGCCTCAAATGAGTTGAGCTGCCTCTATATATATTATATATGTTGATTTGGGGTAGCATCAGATGTGCTCTAGCCACGGAATTTGGTGGAGAGGTTGGGGCACATGAGATCTCCAATACCCAGAAAGGGTTTGGGCAGATTCTAAACAGATCAGGAGATACTAAAATAATTAATATTTTTATTGGAGTCCCTAAGTCCCTAAGTCTAAACTTAGGGAACATAAAATATTAATGTGTATTAATATGAATCTTTGTTAGAGTGGTCCAAAAGACATGGATCAAGCTAAGAGAGATAGAATCAGTGATCGGGAGAGGAGCTGAGGGGCATTAAGTACAGAGAAACAAAGAAGGCAGAGATTGTGCCAAGAGAGCAGTGCATCAACCAAAGAGAGTAACGTAGAGCTAGCAAGGGCTCATGCAAAGCCATGCAGAGGCAGCCAAGTGTTGTGCAGAGCACCAGAGGGGCAAGCGTAGTTGACGTAGAGGCTCCCAGAGCTGATGTAGGGTCTCTTGGGGCTGACGCAGGGCCAACGTGCAATAGAGAGGGGCTGACGCAGTCAAGATTGGGCAGACGTTTGGGTAGCAAAAGCAGTTTTTTGCTGAGGAGCTGCTGGAAGGGTTTTCCGGGGTTTCAACCAGGAGATTTCTCTCAAACTGTGAGGTATAGCTGCTAAGGAAATTCTCTGTTGGGTAGGCCAGTTACGACACCTAGATTGTACTTTGATATTCTTAATAAGAAAACCCTCAGATAACTGCACCAGTTTTCCCGCATTTGGTTTTTCCGGGGACATTGGTCCAAAAATAATGGTGTCATGTGGTGTGTTTGTTCTTGTTTCCTTTAATTGCTGATTTGTAATATGTTGAGCATGCACTGGTGTTTATTTTCAGTATTTACTTTGTAAATAAGTTGTTAAAGAAAAATTAACAAGCAGGTAGGAATAAATCAGGAAAAGTGCATGAAGGGTTTCTAAATTAAGTAAACTTAGAAACTTCAACATGGTATCAGAGGGTGATTGCAGATGATAGGAGGACTAAGATAAAGAAAAATTAACAAGTAGGTATGAATAAATCAGGAAAAGTGCATGAAGGGTTTCTAAATTAAGTAAACTTAGAAACTTCAACATGGTATTAGAGGGTGATTGCAGATGATAGGAGGACTAAGAGACGTTAGTCGAGTGGAGCAATAGTAACAGAAAATAGTTGTCCTGAGGTGTCAAAAGCTGTTTCCAGCAACACAAAAGCCAAGGAAGTGTGACACAGAGCCATCCAGAGCCACGCAGAAGAAGTTGGGAATTGCGCAGAGCCTCGGAGAGGCCAACGATGCTGATGCAAAGGGCCAGAGGGCTGACGCAGGGCATCCCAGGGCTGACACAGAGGGCCAGAAGGCTGACGCAGGGCATCACAGGGTTGACGTAGACCCATCCGGGGTGACACAGAGCTAGCGTGAGGCAGAGAAGGGCTGACACAGTTCACAGAGAGGCAGTTGCTGGAGTCTAGAAGGTTGCAGAAATATTGCAGAGTGGAGTTGGTGAGGTACTGTAGTTAGAACAGTAACTGACAGAGCAGGGCCAGAGGAGTTGTTACTGAGGGTTTATAGCCGAGGAACCTGGATCAGCAGTGCAGTTGCACAAGACGATCAGAGTAGGGGGCATCTTGACAATCGGCAGAAGGATTTCCAGGAGGGAAATCAGGACTCATAGGGTGTCCAGAAGAGAACTTCGAGACAGGAAGTAGAGACTCAGAGTAGAGAACTTCCAGGTGGGAAGTAGAGGAGCGTCATGGCACTACACGGGGTAAGAGACCAGGATAGACTGGACGAAGCATTGAACTTCACAGTCTAGAAGGCCAAATTCTTATCAGTGCTTGACAGGAATTGTGTCGAGAACTTTGCCTTGAAAGTTATAGCTATCCTAGTCGACCCCAATGACAATGACAAGTACGAAGAGGCAATGGCGAGGGCCAAGTGCATTATCCTTGATGGGGTAAGGATCATGTGGTACCACATATAGCCGAGAAGGAAATGACTGTTGAGATGTGGGAGGCTCTCAAGAACCTGTACTAGCATACTTCTGTGTAGAGAAGAATGTTGTTCAAGAACCAGATGAGGTCGTACCAGATGAAGAAGGGTCAATCGATTGACACCTTCCTTAGAGGACTAAATGAGATTCGAGACCAGTTGACTGCTATAGGAGCGACACCAGATTAGGAGCTTATGGTGAGGACAACCCTGAATGCTATCTCAAAATATTGCGAAGTGTTTGTCCAGAGTATTTTCGGCAGAGGGACTCTCCTACCTTGGGACGAGATGAGGGCAGCTCTACGCTTGGAAGAGATCAGACGGCAGTCGAAGACAGGTAGCAGCAGCAAAGGGATCAAAGTCAAACAGGAGGAGGAGGATGTGGCCCTAGCATCTGAGGGAAAGCAGGAGAAGCGGAAGAAGAAAGATATCTCCAAGATCAAGCGCTTCCACTGTGGGGAGATGGGTCATTATGCGACCGAGTGCCCAAGGAAGAAGAGTAAGGGAGAGTCTTCCGAGACTAAGGTAGCACCAACACAGGCAGAGAAGGAAGTTTTGACAGACAATGACTATGCCATGAGTGCACACGCACCACTTGAGTGGAAGTGGGGAGACATCAAGCTGTAGTCAAGTGGACTACAGGCAATGAGGGGCAGGATCCTCGAGGTACCCAGCCTCTTGGATTAGACCTTGCTACGGGAGGCTGGACGAGGAGTAGCAAGACTAGCTGAGTGGGTAGAGACGAATGTGGATGGAGCAACAGAGAGAGCTATAGTGCAAGAGTCCTGAGACAACGCAGAGCTAGTAGGCTGCAACAGTGCGAGAGGCACAAGAGTGTTGCACGAATGCAGGAAGTTGCATAGAGGTGTGCAACGGTGCGAGATGCAGGAGAGTTGTTGCAGCAACACAGAGGTTAGAGAGGGAGCACTTGTTAGCGGCAGAGGGAGCTTCAACATTAGTGGGTGTCTCTAGCCCAACAGGGAGGTCAGTTGGAGGATCAGTTACTTACTTCTTAGTAACTGAATTGCAGTGCAATAGTGGGTAGCACGACGCAACATGATGAGAGGAGGTGTAGTGTGGATGTAGTGTTGGGAGAAAGGACCAGCAGAAGCATGGATGCAGAGGGAGCTGTCATACAAATGCAGTAGTGGCATTGGCAGAACCATGGGTAGCAGTACAGGAGGCAGCAGTGCAGAGGATGTTGGGCAGGAAGGCCTAGCATTAGCACAGGTACCGATGCTAGATGATCAGAGTAATACTCAGTGAGGAGTATTGTTAGAGCACAGTCCTTGCTAAGAGGGAGTGTTGATTTGGGGTAGCATTGGATGTGCTCTAGCCACGAAATTTGGTGGAGAGGTTGGGGCACATGAGATCTCCAATACCCAAAAGGGGGTTGGGCAGATTCTAAATAGATCAAAAGATATTAAAATAATTAATATTTTTATTGGAGTCCCTAAGTCTAAACTTAGGGAAAATGAAATATTAATGTGTATTAATATGAATCTGTGTTAGAGTGGTCCAAAAGACATGGATCAAGCCAGATCTAATCTTAGCTGTTGATTAGGGACTTAATCTCGGTTGTTGAGATGTCAACAGGAAAAGTATAAGAGGAGGCTTGAGGGTCACATGGAGAGGACACCAGATGATCAGTCATTCTATTTTCTAGAGCGGGGTTTGCTAAGAGAGATAGAATCAGTGATCGGGAGAGCAGCTGAGGGGCATTAAGTACAGAGGAACAGAGAAGGCAAAGATTGTGCCAGGAGAGCAGTGTAGCAGCCAAGGAGGGTGACGCAGAGCCAACAAGGGCTCACGCAGAGGTAGCCAAGTGTTGCATAGAGCACCAAAGGGGCCAACGTCGTTGACGCAGAGGCTCCAGAGCTAACATAGGGCCTCCCGGGGTTGACGCAGGGCCAACGTGAGACAGAGAGGGGCTGACGCATTCTAGATTGGGCAGACGTTGGGGTTGCAGGAGCAGTTTTGTGCTGAGTTGCGGAATGGTTTTTCGGGGTTTCAGCTAGGAGATTTCTCTCAAACTGTGAGGTATAGCTGCTAAGGAAATTCTCTGTTGGGTAGGCCAGTTACGACACCCAGATTGTACTCTGATATTGCTTAATACGAAAACCCTCAGATAGCTGCACCGGTTTTACTGCATTGGGTTTTTTCGGGGACATTGGTCCAAAAATAATGGTGTCATGTGGTGTGTTTGTTCTTGTTTCTTTTAGTCACTGATTTGTAATATGTTGAGCATGCACTGCTGTTTATTTTCAATATTTACTTTGTACATAACTTGTTAAAGAAAAATTAACAAATAGGTAGGAATAAATTAGGAAAAGTGCATGAAGGGTTTCTAAATTAAGTAAACTTAGAAACTTCAACAATATACTGCTTCTACTAGGTCGAATAGCCATAATCCAGGCCAACTTTAGTAGGACATGGCCAACTTGGTATGGAGGTGACAAATGACACTTTTTGAGTCAAAAATAACTCTTTTTACATGATAAAAAAGCCTAAGAAGGGTCTAATAAATGTGACGATGTCTCGACTCTCTATTGACTCAAGACAAACCCTAGAAGCCTTCAATGGAGGCTTTGACTTAGAAAATAAATAAAAGAGCATGAACCCCATGCTTCAAAAATAATTTTTCTTTTACAATAAAACTTATTTTTCTTTCTTTTGAGAAAGACAATTATGAAGACCAACATTAGTTACATTCTTCAACTCATGGAACAATTATTTTCTTTATCATTCACACATTGTATCTAGATTATCTATTATTCTAAAGAAGCCTTCAGATATAAAATGTGCTGTAGCTTGAATTGTAATTATTCCTTATAAATATGCTATAGGTTCTGTATACACCAGGTGGAATTGTGGTGCATCAGACTTTTCTAACAATTTTACCTTTCATATTTTGATACAATCACTCTATGCAAGTAGCATAAAATTTGCGTACAAATTGCACATTTCATGAAAATTAAATGAACTTGTCTTATAGTTTTATAACTAATCACAGGTTGCCCGTCATCTATTTCGCTGGACCAAAAAAATGGCATATGCTGATTATTATGAACGTGTATTGATCAATGGAGTTCTCACTATTCAGCGAGGAAGTGATCCTGGGGTTATGATTTACATGCTTCCTTTAGGTCCTGGAAAATCAAAGGCTGTTAGTTACCATGGTTGGGGAACCCCATTCGATTCATTTTGGTGTTGTTATGGGACAGGTATATGTTTTTTTAATGTGTTTAAGTTATTAATTAAGTATAAAGATTTGGTGCCTAATATGTTTTAATGTTTATTAAGTAGAAAGATTTGGTGCCTAATCAAAAACCTATTTGGCTGTTGAAATATGATTACAACCTTTGTATATGTTATACCTGTCTTAGTTATTGAGTTCACTATTCATAACAAATTAGCTTCTTCTATGAGCTCTTATGTCAACTTTTATAGCTTTCCAGTTTTCTTCTCTCCACTTTTAGATTTCCTCACTTGGATATTTCATTCACTTCATTATTGTCTATTGGGTGCCTAATCAAGTGTGTATGTAGCTGTTGAAATATGATTGCAACTTTTGTATATGCCATCCTTGTTTCAGTTATTGAGTTTCCTTTTCATGAGCAATAAGCTCCTCCATTTAGCTCTTACGTTAACTTTCATGGCTTTCCAGTTTTCTTCTCTCCATTTTAAGGTTACCTAATTTGATATTTGTTTACTTCATTATTATGTATCGTGGCTTTTTATCATTAATTTGAATCTGCTTATAAATTTTACATAAAACTGTCAAGAAACAAGAAAGTGTATTTTTTTGTGGGCGTTGGGTAATTATAGGGATGTTATTGTATATAATTTCCTAACTTAACTTTCATCTAGTGTTCAGTTTACTCTAATATGTTTATTGGAATTCAATACATAATTTTACCTTAGTTGAAATGAGGTCAAATTAGTACCAAAGCCAAGTTCATTTCCTAGGAAGAATGTTGAATTTGGAAAGTGTTTTAGCCATCAAATTGCATGATCTGTAGAAATGTCATGTTCTTTGCATTTTAATGCAAAATCAGAAATTTGACCTCATAATGAGGTTTCTCAGATCTAGACCTTAGGGTTGATCAAAAATATTAATCACAGCAACAAACAGAGGACAATAGTTTATCTCACTTCAAGCCAACAAACTAGACAGCGAAAGAGAAAAATTACCAAATATATGCCAACAAGTTTCATCTTTACCAAATATATGCCAACAAGTTTCATCTTTTAGGGCACTTTTTTTCCAGTCATGTATCAGATCTGGAATAATTTTAATTACAACAGATTCATAGCAGTAAATCTGTTCTATTATATTCAATATGAGTGTTAATCACTTAACACTTCTTGTCGGAAATACTTGGGAGTGGGGGGGCGGGGACAACAGTGAATCAGTATTTCCCTTAATTTTGCACAATTGGTTAATTTATCCTTTCAAACATTCAAAGCAATTAAGCAAACATGAAACATCACATCACAAGAATCCGTGCACAGGAGATTTTGCTCAACAAGATTTGGTTATGTATGGTTTACATACAAATTTTCCACTTGAACTGGAAGGAAGTACATGACTACTCAAGGGGTTTTACTAGTAAAGCTGGAAGGAAGCAAATGCTCCCTGAAAGAGTTTGGGGTCTTGTAACAGGGACAATGACCCAGCTACAAACCACCACTTCAACTGCTGCTGCCGCTACTATCACTGTCTACTCTCATTGTCACTGCTGCTACTATTGCTCCAATTGTCCACTGTTGCCACTGCTCCAATTATCCACTGCTGCCACTGTTACTACCATAGGTATGCAATCTATAGCGACTCTCATGCTGCAACTGAACACATCCTCAACACTCTCACTTTTCAAACATCATTGTCGAAGAGACACTGCCATAAACATATGTCATCATCACTGTCGAGGATGGACTCTCACAACATCATCATTGTCATCAACAAGGAGGGACTGTGACAACATCACTGTCACAGTCATCACTGTTGTTATAGTTGTCCAGTCGTAACATCATCACTGTTACAGTCATCACTGTCATCATAGCTGTCAAGTGACAACATCACTGTCACAATTATCACTGTCATCATCACTGCTTTACTTGTCCAGACATCATAGACATCGACACATGCACACAAGATCATGATTACTGAAACACATTGTTTCTTGCCACATCAAGGGTTGCTGTCATATTAAGGTTCTCTGTTATCAAGGTCATTGATGTCCCTGACTCCCTACACATATCACTGTCATTATCATATAGATCTGAGTCACTGTTTACCAGGTAATTGTCACTCGTCAAGGTTCGCTATCATATATTGTCAAGAAGATTAAAAGCACTGTCATGTAGATCAAGGAGACTGTCATATATAAATAGGGTCATATCAACATTCACTTCCATGCCATATCAAAAATCAATTTCTCATATATTGTCATAACCATATCACAGGTCATTACAGTCAAGCCTCCAAGTTACTGTTGTATAGATCACTATTCTTATATTATGAGGACACAAATAGGTCACTCTGTCTCTATCACTGTAGGTATCACTGTCACATAAGCTATCACATAGGTCCTACTACACACCTAGCTGAGCCAAAGCGTCATCAAGAAGGTCAATGTCATGCAAGGTTCACAGGAAGTACTTACTATTATCACTGTAGGTTACTCTGTCATCAGATATTATCAAAATCCTACTATCATGAGTGTCACTTGCCAGCATATAACTGCCACTAGTTACTGTCTCATCTACTGATACAACAGAAACTTCTGAAAACAATAATGATACTGCTAACTGTAAGACAAAGGGCACTTTGACTGTCACTTGCCAGCATATAACTGCCACTAGTTACTGTCTCATCCAATGTTGTTAAAAGCGCAATCGGGATTAAATTGGCGCAGGGAACGAATCGGAAAAAATCGGAAAAATCGGGAAAAAATCGGAAAAAATCGGGAAAAAATCGTTAGGTACAAAAATATTCATTTTTTTTCATTTTTTTTTCAATTTTTTTAATATCTAAACCATCTACAACATAAAATAAATACATTGACACATAAATATGATAAAAAAACTAATATATAAGATGTTTAATATCATTTCTAGCGCTAAAATCACACATAACATTTAATCATGCCCTGAATAGTAAGTCCTGACTCCAGAGTTCCAACTCAGCCTCAAAATATCAACAAAAAATATGATAATGTATCTCATCATGTCATAATGTCATATACAATAAAATGAAAGTCTAATCCTATTGATTTCCTCTGCCCCTCTTGCGAGAAAATGCCACAGCTTTCCCTTTCCCTCTAGATGTAGACGCTGGTGCGTGTGCTGGTGGAGATGGCAATGGAGTCTGATGTGCTCTAGAAGCTGAAGAACTAGAGTCTAGAAGTAGGAGCTATAGGAGGTAGACCACGTCCTCTACTGGTGGCAGGGGTAGCCCGGGCAAGTGGTGTCCCCTGGAAACATTACAATCTCCCAATCCTGAAATCCTGAGAAACTGATAAGTCTGTTGGATTTTAAATAAAATCTAAAATTCTACTTTCTCCATATGAAATCCAATGAGGCTGGAACCACTCTCAAACATCCTGAGTCATTTCATGGTAATGTTAAAAATTTAAGTAAAAGGATGAAAATGTAGATTAAGGAGAATGTCACTTTTAATTTAAGAATTTAACATTACCATGAATAGCATATCCATACTAGGGCCCAGACTTGATCTCTCCGCACGTGCCACTGTCCAAATGAGCAACTGAAAAACCAAAAAAAAAAAGTTTATAAAATCGTGCTGTCCCGACCCCGCACAATTTTTTCAGTAAAAATCGCGATTTTTTGGAAAAAATCGCGATTTTTTGAAAAAAGCACGATTTTTTCAGTAAAAATCGGCAAAAAAAAGTAGGCGATTTTTTCGTATAAAAATCGCGATTTGATCGGCAAGCTGAAAAAATCGCGATTTTTTCATTAAATCGCGATTTAATCGCGATTTTCACAACACTGGTTTAGACTTGTATTCTTGTATCCACTAACCGATTTCGTGGTTACCCATGTATCCTAGTCTTGTGGGATCTCCTTTACTAACCATTTGGCTTTTGGGTTGGCACTACATGGGAAATCTCGATTTTGATTGCTTAGTCCCGCTTCCTGATACCCCCTACATCACTCCCGTTCCCCTCATTTTACCCCCATTCATCTATTTTCCCATCTGGGTCCACATGTGTCCACTCCCCCTACCCTTGTCCACACCTTGGGTCAGGCCTAGAACGATGCCCCGGAAGTTGATACAAATTTAGCGCATGGGAAAAAGCCAAACATGAGATCTACCCCTTATCCATGGCCATCACCCTGGTTCCTTTGGGCCCTACATGAGCCCCCTATATCATTAAGGAACCCATGATTGTCCCAACCCCTGGTAGGTGATGAACCGCCCCACCTTAAGGGGGTATCCACTACTACATATTACACATCATGCTCTCATCCCCTAGAACCTTGAGCAGTTATGAGGAAAAATCAAGAAAAGGCAAAAGGTATATGAAGAAGGGCAGTAACTCATGTACCACAATTTCCTCCCTCCACTCACATAGCCAGGTGTGGGCTTCCCTTATTATATCTATCCATGACCCTTGACATGTGCTCTAGATGACTGCCCTGATCCCCACTCCATTCCATTATTATATCATTTGCCACCTACCACCTAAAAGATGTACCATGGACATGTCACCCCCTTTAGAGGTTGAAACCACCTAATAGGGTCCTTGGTTAACCCCCTATTGAACTTGGAGACACTTGTACATGCCAAACCCCATTATGGAAGGGCATGCCACCATGAAGTGCCCCATTGATCCCATGACTTGTAAGATTTATTACTTGAGTATTCTAATGAAATGTTGTATTCGAGGCTAAGGGGATGTATTGGATTGTAATATTCCTAATTAGCCATGGCTAGTTGGAATATTCGATTTTTGCTCAATTTTGCCTTCTATAGTTAGTTATAAATAAAAAGGTGAGGACAGGGGGACATAACTCACTTTTAGAATAAAGTCACTCCCTTGTAGCACAACATTGTAACTTAAAGGGGGAGCTGGAGGGACTGTGCAGATGGAGAGGAACACATGGCAAGAAGAAGGGCCAATGCTATAAAGGAGAGAGGAACCTCCTCATTTTGGCATGCGATTATGTGCATTTGAGCTAGTCACTTCGACTTAGAGCACGCTGGTTGTTTAGCCTATCTGCAGCACTGTTTAGTGCATTGAGTGTCTCCCTCCGTTCGGAGATCTCACCCTTAGCCCCGAGGGACTTCGAGTGCCTGCTCGGGCAAGGTAGTTTTCAATAGTCTTTTGTGGAAGGATTGATCTTTGGAGCTGAGGAGGAACTAAGCATTTTGATGACTATGCAATCTTGAGAGAGAGGGACGCAGTCTCTTTGGTGGGAGTTTTGGATTGGGGGTTTTGAGGAGGATTTGAGCTGGGAGATTGAGCAAGGGATCAGCCCTTGCATATTGGAGGATTTGAGTAGAGTTTCGGGCATAGTTTTGCAGGGTTCTATTCAGTGGCAGCGTAGAGCCTTGAGGGAGAGCGCAGATCCTCAAGAGGGTGATTTTCGGGGGTTAGCTATTTCAGAAAAGCTTTCTGGGTTTTTCTGGGTTTATTGAGTAGACACTGATTCTAGAGTTTCGGCATTTTCTGAGGGAGGGGAACAGCCCCAAATCCTCATTTGGTTCCAGCAGTAGCAGCAGCACAACAATTCTCTGGCAGCTTGGACGCAGTTCAGAGACAGGCCATTCCCTTGCTATTCTGAGTGTATTTCTTCACTTGCCTTGAGCAAGTCGAGGTGCTTTCTTCCTGATCACCTCCTGTACTCTTCCCATTACTCAGAATAATAAAATGGCTTAGCCTTTCTCTCTGCATTTCTTGAGTATCTGCTTGTATTCCGTGTTTATATTATTGTATTGAGCTTCCTGGCTACTACATCACTTGGGTGTTATTTGGTTGGAGTTTAATGGGGTTTGGGGAATATCCCTGAAACGGGATATTACATGGATCTTATAAAGGATTGCAAGTGGGTCTTCATTTGGGGCTTCGTCTCCCTATACGAGGTCCTAGCCCTTTGGAGGGCCACATTGGCAGTTGTAGGGTTAGTGTTGAGAGTCATGGGCCTCCACTATAGCAGATACTACTTCATGGATCCCCAACATTGGCCATTGATTGCTCATGTTCCACCTTTTGGATGAGGACGATGCACTTGGTTCACCATGCCCAACCAACTCCACACTCACACCATACACTTGGCAGATGTCCCAACAGTCTAGAGTATGTCTCCCAGTGTAGAGGGAGGGCTTACATCACTATCCTAGCCCTTACAGATGGTTTACAGGCATTTTCGATCCACTTGGAGACCCATGAAGATGTCCTATTGCCCCCACACCCAATTGGGAGCACCATAGGATCTTGCTTGTAAAACAAGGGGCCAGCCCCTTGTCCACTATGTTGGAAATCCATTTCCACATCATGGCACCCCTTGGACTTCATTAGGCCTCCTCAAAGGACCAATGACCCACTTTATTGATCATTTGGCCCTCTTGAGAGACTTATTCATGTATTATTGGGCTATTTGGTGGGCTTGTCACCAAAAGTATTGTGATTATGCACATTATTTTTGTTTAAGGGCTCAATTAGGCCAATTTAGCTAAATTGAATTCATTCGAGTGTATAAAATTTAAATAGAAGTGAGATTCATTTTGATCATGATCACTTTGATTGGGTTATCTCCTCTTGTGAGAATTTTGCTTTCTTGGAGGACGAGTTTGGATGAATTGATGAATTTTGATGTTTGAATATCTTTCATTTTGTCTTGGAGCATCTCTATGAGCATATCTTGATGATTGGATATATTCATTCTTACATGTAAGTGTTATTTTAATGCTATCCCTGTTATTTACTTTTGTCACATGCATGTTGCTGGAATTTTTGCTATAATGGACTGAAATTTACTGCTTTTCTTAAGTGAAATTGTGGGAATTTGATCTTTTATACTGTTGCATCATGTCATGGGCCATGTATGAATGAGTGAATGTTCCTAGAGATAATTTGTGTCAAAATTTATCTTGATAAGTCATCAAATATTGCAAATCGAAGTTTAAAGACCTTAGCGTTGCTTCTCTCACGCCATAATGCCATGCGAAGTTGTTTTCAAGGCCTCTTTGACCAAGTGAATCTATTCCAAACTGCAAATTCTCCTTGACTTCATCTCTCCAAAGGAAAAGGCACTAATCCTCCATTGGTGATCATTTTCAACGCTTGTTATTCTCACCTCCTCTTTTTCTAGGCCTAGCCTACATAAGTCACCAAGGGCATCAATTATCTCACAATATGGCCATCCAAACACTTCGATTGTTGGTCCACAACTACGTTGAAGTTTGCTGTAGAGGCCCTCCAAATTTGACTATCGGTGGGATCTTGAATAACAAGCCCTAGCTCAACAACCATTTCTTGCCCTGGGTTCCCTTGGCTAGTGACCTGATTTGGATCATTACATTCTATTCCAAGAATATTTCCCATTGATCCATTGCTCTTCCACAATTAGGTCGAGCCCCTCCTTGAATGACCAATTCCACTTGACCTCATTTTGGGTCCACTTGGTCCCATGTGGTCCCACAACTTATGGAAGTTAATTTCACAAAGACCACTTGGAAACCAAGTTTTCACAAGGATTTCTAGGACTAGGTATCTTCCCTACAAGTCTTATCCTCAAACCCTAGCCCTTGAAATACCCTTGGCCCTTCATAGGGAGCCTTATACCTTGCTTCCCAAGCAAGCAAACCATACAATTGAGTCTCTCTTGTGAATAGGCCTTAGGAATCACTCCTCATCCTTTCATTAACTCATTCATATAGTGATTCCCTTTATAAGGGGTCTCCTCCCATTAGTGGAAGTCTGTAAAGAGCAGGAAGCCTTAAGTGAGGTGACAATGGGCTAGCGCTCCATTGTTGCCCTTGACCTAGAAGTTGCCCTTTTAGGATCCCCTCCTAGGACCCCTACTAGTTTGAGCAGTAACATTTTTGGTGTCGTCGCCAGGGACACGAGACAAGAGTCTTGTCCTCCATACGACAATATTAATATATCATTCTTGGCGACTCTAATGGAATAACGAGCCCTAGTTATTCATCGATCTCTAAGGTCAATGCTTGTAGGGTGAAGCAAGGATTTTTCAAGGAAATTTCATTCAGCCTGACGACTCCCATGTGATAAGGACCCAGCAACATGTTGACCACATATATTCCCGCCATAGATATGATAGGGATCCCGAGATATCCCTTATGGAATCCATGAAGAAAATGCCAACATTCGATGGGGATCCACATTCCGCGGCCAATCATGTGGTAAGGTTCATGAGGTATCTTTCAAAGCAAAATATAACTCAACCTTGTGACCAAATGGGATTGTTTTTCCTATCCATTGCCCACAATACTGATTGGCTTCAGTGTTGTTGGTGCACTTCTTTCAATGTTGTTGGTGCACTTCTTGTTGCATGAAAGGTCGGGTTTCCAATCTCATGAAAACATACGCCAAATGTTGGACATGACCCTTCGAGAGGAGGAAGTTATTGAATATGGTTTTATGTTTGAGGAAGAGTATCTTGATCATTCTCCAAATCATCAAGATTGAGTGATCGATGCCTACACTAAGGATTGTGCTGAAAAGGAGACCCATGAATCGGAAGGCATGTCCTCCAAGGATGATGAAGAAGATCTGGGTCTCGAAAGCCTTCAGGTGTTGCAAGAAAGCATGATGGCTACATATAATTCCAAAGATATTTTCTCCCACTATTGTGAGCAATTGGAAAGGCTCCATAACATGAAATATGAATATAACAAGAGCCCCACCAATGACTTTCTTCTTGAAGCATTCTATCAAAATCATTTAGTAAAGACCTTAGATAGCATTATTAAAGAAAGAATGAGGGAGGAAAAGCCATCTCTACCTAACAAAGAAGAAAATGAATTGCAACGTAGCCAACATCAAATATATAATGAAGAACAGGATGATTCTGAGGGAAATCATGATCATCAAGTGAATGAAAAATCTGAGTGATTTTTGGGTTGTTGATTGGGGAAGTGGGTATGATTGTAAAAATGAAGACCCCATGCTATACCAAATCCATAAAAATGAGCCCAAGGGAGAAGAAAAAGCTCCACCCTTTCAGAATGACATTGTGGCCCTTATGAAGCCCTTCCTAGTGATTGGAAGGGTCTTTTCTTTATGTTCCAAGATGATCCAATCAAAGAAGAGTCTTCCAAAATTGTGGGTAATTCTGATGATTATAATGTAAAGAGATTGAGGAATATGCTTCCTTTAGCCATACCATCGACGAAGGGTTTTTCTTCATGTTTGAGCATTCCTACCTTTGTTATGTCCCTATCCCAAAAATGGGTGTTTGTGATGAAGTTCATTCCCCAAGTTTTGAAGAAGAACTATTTTCCCCTCTGAAAAACTGGGAATCACGGTTTTCCCCAAATTTGATGATTATCCCACTTCTTGTTTTCCCAATGACCAATATAATATC
>APFE030499250.1:0-17475 GCA_000404065.3 Pinus taeda | reverse complement strand
CACACACACACACACACACACACACACACAGATGGATTTTGATGGTTGATATGTTCATTGTAATTATGTTCCTATTATGTTGGTTAGAAGTATATTTTGTGGCAGCAACTATGTTTGGATTTCAGCATGTTTTTACTTGTATTTGAATGGATATGGTATCTATGACCTAATAAGTGATAAGGAAACAAATGACATGAGGAAACAATGGTTCCTAATGATTCTCAGATAAGTATGAGATCCATACTCTTAGTTCTGTTGTTTGCACCTATAGGTTACATGTTGACAATATGTTTAATGAAATGCATTTCATGGCTAGTAGGGGTCTGGTTAAGGTCTTGATTAACTATTTGCTTTTGCAACATTGTTTCAACAAAATGTTTGTGTTGATGCAATGTAAGAAACAAGTTATAGCTGAACAAACTACAAATATATTCTTCCAAAATGTATGGGTTCACTTTGTATTACTCACTTCTACTATATTTTATCAATATTCTTGATATATTTAGAAATTTTGGTCAAGTTTATGGGAACTCATGGACACCGAGTTGTAGAAAATCACTGCATTTCATCCACAAACCAAAGGCCAAACATAAGTAGTGAACAAAACAATAATGCATCTCCTTCAAGGATATTCTGATATTGCAATACATGGACATAGTGATGTGGAAAAAGGAAATCATTTCATTGAACAAATTTAGATAGTGCATCAAAGAGTACAAGAGCAGCTAGAGAAGAGAAAAGCCAAGTACAAAGCAAGACATGAAAAGCATAGGGTTGATCATGATTTCCAAGTAGGAGATCAAGTTTGGTTGTATTTCAACAAGGAATGAATTCAAGGTGAAGGTAAAAATCTCAAGCCAATTAGATATGGTCCTTTCAAAATCTTGGAGAAGATTGGAAAAAATGCTTTCTCATTAGATTTTCCACCTTACATGCAAATTTATTTTGTTGTCAATGTGGAAAACTTGAGACTGTACGAGTCTCCAATGATTGATGATCATGAAGCGAATGTTCAGATTCCATCTATAGAATATTTTGCTCCTGAATATTTAGATGAGTTGTAGGAAGACTCAATTCTTGACACAAGAATTAGGACTTCACACAGAGGCAATGTGGAGTATCTTTGAGTGGGGCTCAAATGTACCAATCCAAGTAAAGTAAGGTGGATTGAGATTGGAAAAGTGAGGGAGCTGTACCCTAACTTACTTGATGAGTAAAACCAGACTTTTGGTGGTCCAAAAGCTTCTAGTGGGGAGGATTGATCAAAGGGGTCAAAAATATGCTAAAAAAATCAAGTTCTCAAATTCTCTTGAAACCAATGCCAGATCATAGATCTCATCATTCTGATTCCAACGATGCTTGAATTGCCTCAATCTGACATTGCATGGGAAATTTATCACATTATGAAGCTTTTGGCAAATAGTTAAAAAGTCAACTTGTAGGGTTGACTCGGCAACTAACTAAGCAAGTTGTACGATGATGTGGCACTAATGTCTGCAAGGTGACTATGCAGTATAGTGTTCAGATGGGCCAATCGCACGATGAAATGTGGCTTGATCATACAGGGAAAATTGACAGTTTTATATTGTGTTGGGTAGCACAAGCCCCGTGGAACGAGTATGGGGTGTCAAGCCTAGAATTTTGGTAAAAGAATCCATGGAAAGCGCGAAGCGCGAACTATAGTAGGTTGAGTCAAAGGGTAGTCCACCCAAAAATAATGTAAAGAAATAGTAATAGAGTCAGCCCGCGGAGGGATCGCGAGCCAAGGGAGAGTATAAATAGAGCATGGCTCTATGAGGGAAAGGTAGTTCTTTTGGAAGATGGAATGTAATGGGTTCTGAAAGGAAATAGCTTGAAAGCGTCTGTAAGTCCAAGTCAAGGGAGTAGGGTAGAAGGTAGAGGCTCTGTAGCTGTGTGTGCAGAGGCCTAGAAGGTTCGCAGTTATGTGCGTGGACCCCTGCAGCTGAGTGCATAGGGCAGATATGGATGTATTGGTGAAAATTTATAATAAAAATAAGTTTCTTCTGAATTTTGTGATAATAGTGACTTCTCTGTTTTATGATAAATGAACTATTGTGATTTTTGCATTTACTATGATTAGATACATGTGAACTAGGTTAATCTTGATGTGCGAAGTAATCAAAAGTAATAAATATTTGCTTAAAGACTGCTTTGACTAGATCAAACCAGTAATAAGTGACTCAATCTGTACTAAGCGCGATTAGGATAGTCTGATCTGCGTGGATCTGGCACATTGCAAGGCTACAGAATAGTGCGCGAGCCCCAACCCCCATCCAAGACATCACCAGGGTGCAAAAACCTAGTTCCATCACCCTCCCCTACTACCTCGGGTGAGACCTCAGTTCGTGCTTCACGAGCTGTTGCCGAAAGGGCCGATAGCTGCGGGATTTGTTTAGCTAAATAATTCTTCTGAACCTGGGTCAAGCCCAAATAAGCCAACAAATGGTTCCATTTTTGAGACCAAGATCTACCTAAGGGGTGTCTGGTGTGAAAGGTGGGGACACTAGAGGAAAGAGCGACGAAGGATCAGGACGATAGTAATGGCGAGCGCCATCCAGTTACCAATATTCAAGGGAGCAGGAAGTGAAGATCCAGAAAAGTTTTGGTTTGTATTGAATTCAGTATGGAATGCGCAGCAGATCATGGATGATAATATCAAGAAAGTCGTCTTAGTCAGCACACTGCAGGACCGAGTGCTAACATGGTATATGAAATATTTGGGCATCAACCCAACGACAAGGATAGCGGACATCTACACTCAGTTCAAAAAGGAGTTCAGCCAGCCAAAATTGGAGTCGCAGTCAGTCGCAAGAGTCAAAGAAATGACGATGATGTATGATGAGACCTTGTGGGATCTGGATCAGAGGTTAAAAAGCACTTTTCGCGAAGCCAACATGACCCTGACAGATGCGCATCATCGCGCTTGGTTTATCGCATCATTAATGCCATATTTGAAATCAGATTTGTCACAATAGAAGATCTCAACCCAAGCAGAAGCGTTGGAGGCAACAATGCGGCTGCACGAAACCCCGATACAAGACCTAGGGTTGGGAGTTCAGCAAATCCAAGTGTAGGTCCAAAATTTGTGTTTGGAAATACAAAAGTTAAAACAAGACCAGGCACCAGAAGTTTGGGAAGAAGTTTGGTGCATCAAGTGTAGGGGACAAGGACATGATAAATACCATTTTCCAGTCGCAGTAAACCTTGTGGTCATGGGGGGACTAGCACCATTGCGACCAGAGGCACAGGCAAGGCCGAACGTGATCACCCTGCTCTGGTGTGCAATCTGTCAAGTAGGAGGAAAAACAACACGAATAATTGCCACCTATTACTGAAATACAATCAAACCCCCCAACAGCTCCTTTGCAAATTTTGTAGATCAATGGGTCACGAGGACTAAGATTGCTAAATGTTGGTGGATCAGGCATCTGCCTATCGAATACAAACTGCGGGACGAGGTCAAAATCTAGTTTCAATGTTTGCACACAGGGGATTCCAAGGACGAGGTTGAGGATGGGGAAGAATGGGACCAGGAAGTGGTTGAGGATAGCTAATTTGTTACAATTGTGGAGTACCAGGACACTACGCGTGGGACTGCACAAATCCAACTTGAGTATCATGTCCCTATTGCGAACAATTCGACCATGAACTACTATATTGCCCTATGCTGCTAGCACAGATTCACGAAAAAAGGATAGCACCTCTTGCGACGACAAAAAATGTCTAGATGATAAGGGTAGAACCACGTGATGAAGAACCTAAAGCAAACATGGTACTAAGGAGCGGTGGAACCTTAGAAGGAGATCAGTCTGAGCCGTATAAAGGTCCCTTGATGTTAACAACTTTCATAGAAACTTGCATGAAGTTACTTCACGATAATAGAGCAGTGAAAGGATTGCATGAGGTAATTAACAAATAAGAAGGGTGGGGAGAACCTCGCATAGTCCGATGAATGGGGAGCCATACGTCATGGACCGGACAAGAAATGCAGTTAACAGCGCATATTTGTGACTATGAGATGGATCAGGTCATTCTGGACCTCAGTTCAGATGCAAATGTCTTGCCCAAGAAGACATGGGAGCATATCGGCAAGCCCCCACTCCAATGGTCTCCGATCCAATTACGGATGGCAAATCAGAAGAAGATCTTGCCCATGTGTAGGCTGCAAGGAATCACCGTAGACCTGGATGGTGCAAGCACTAGAATGGACTTTGACGTTATTGAGATAGTGGATGAAAAAAGCCCGTACACCGTGTTGTTGGGAATAGACTGGGTCATCGACATGAATGGGATTATTAATTTCAAGCACAGGAAGATGATATTTGAGAAAAATTCATGCCGCGTAGTGGTTCTGCTAGATCCAACTGAGGGACCCCACTACATGGAACCTTTGCGTGACGACGAGCAGAACGAAGCATTGGATTGCATCTACCAAATTGTTATGCAAAGGCTAATAAAGGGTAAGGTAATGGAGGAACGTAAAATTTCACAGGGTTACACGAAACCATACACCGATGATTCAGAGGAAGAAGACGAGTAATGGTGGAACAAAATGAATGGGGCAACTATGTTAAGCTACAATATGCTGACAAAATCATTATACTGTGTTAAAGCTCAGGACCGCGAGCTACCGATGTATGATAGGCTCACAATAGTAAATTAATTCTTGACGAAGTTTGAGAGTGCAATACCAGAGTACCAGTGATTTGATGCACTCAAATGGGCATTGCGCATGACACTGGCGCGATGGTGGGGTACCCATGAAGGAACTTTTGTAGATTGGTGAAGCTATAAGCACATGATGCAGATACGATTTGGGAAGCTAGCACTCCAACTGACGGAGAAATATGACAGACGAGAGAATCCACACATACACTTGAGCAAATGGACCAAAGCCTATGGCGAGGAGCCATAAACAAAATGGGTACATCTCTTTTTTCATACGCTAGATGTCATCCCAAGGAATTGGTATACTAAAACAGAGCTCCGACGTGGCACAGGTGAGTGGGATATCTTGCACGAAAGGTTTCTGTCAACATTTCTTTTTGAGGATTAATGGATGGATATAGTGGACGACTGCTGGAACCGGAAGAAGTCATGCAACCAGACTGGTCATGACAGCTAAGCTGGGCCTTGGAATGTTACAATGTAAAAGAAGAAGGGGACGAGGATGATCTGCGTGACATCCATATACCAGAATCTGCAGGAAGTCGAGAACTGCGCAGCCTCGAAATAGAAGATCCAGATGTCGTAGCGCCATTAAAAATGAAGCAAGTGAATATCAAAACAAAGGAAGAACCAAAGTATGCTACGCTTGGGGATTACTGGGACGACGCTACAATGGAAAAGGTCGTCGAGCTGCTTAGGGAATATCAAAACCTCTTCCCTACTAAGATTACAGAGTTGAAAGGAATTCGGGGCGAACTAGGAATGATGAAGATAACTTTGAAGCCTGACGCGAAGCCAGTAAAGCAGTGACCTCACCGATTGACTCCAAAATACAAAGCAAAAGTACAAGAAGAGTTGGAAAAGATGCTAGCAGCCAGGATCATTGAAACAATTGAGGAGTCTGATTGGGTAAGTCCGATGGTGGTACAGGAGAAGAAACATAAGGGTGAGATCCGCATCTGCGTGGATTTACAGAAACTCAATGATGCTTGTGTTAATGATCCATTTCCCACACCTTTTACCGATGAAGTCTTAGAAAATGTGGGCAGACAGGAAGCGTATTCCTTGACAGATGGGTTCTCTGGATACCATCAGATCAATATCGCACCAGAAGATTCAAGCAAGACAACGTTTTCAATAGAAGGGGGTTGTTTTTAGTATACGGTGATCCCATTTGGACTAAAGAACGCGCTGGCAATATTTTCTAGCATTATGGGTAAGCTTCATTCAAGGAATTTATACATAAATTCTTGGAAGTCTATCCTGACGATTGGACCATCTTTGGCCTGGTTAAGAAACATACCGAGAGCTTACAATTAATGTTGGATACCTGTCATCGACACCAGATTGTGCTCAATCTAAAGAAGTGTACGTTCTTTGTTCCCTTCGGGAACTTTCTGTGTCACATAGTTTGTAGGCAAGCCCTAATGGTGGATTCGGTAAAGATCTTTGTCATACTAGGTCTGCAAGCAATGCGTAGTTTCAAACAGCTCCGCGCTACACTAAGACACACGAGGTACTATCGAAAGTTCATAAAAGGATATGCCCAGATCATGGCTCGAATGGAACAATTGTTAAAAAAGGATGCCACGTATTGTTGGAATAAGGAATGTAACAAAAGCTTGGAATTTTTGAAGGAAAAAATGGCATCTGCCCCTATCTTGATCTTTCCAAAATGGGACATGGAGTTCCATGTGCATGTCAATGCGTCGTGTATCGCATGAGGAGTAGTACTTACTCAGGAAGGCACGGAGGGAGTTGACAACCCGATTGCGTTTGCAAGTCGAAGGTTGTCAAAAACCGAGAAGAATTGCTCTACTAATGAGCGAGAGGGATTGGCAATGGTGTACGCACTCCAAAAGTATTGTCACTATTTGCTTGGAGGACGTTTAAATATATATATTGATCACTCTGTGCTAAAATACCTAGAGAATAAGCCTGTGTTGGGTGGGGGGGGTTGCCGCATCTGTCGATGGTTGTTCTTGTTTTAGGAATATGATTTTGAGGTTGTTGTAAAGCCAGGACGTCTGAATGCAGGTCCAAACCACTTATCCCAGATTGAGACGGGCGAGGAAGCCACGAATCTAGAAGAAGGACTCACGAATGCCTAGCTGTATGCAGTGCGCATTGCGGATGGCCACTTTGAAGATATAATCTATTTTTTGACTACCGACACTGCGCCACAAGGGTATTTTGTGCAACAAAAGAAGCAATTGGTGACACGAGCAGTAGATTTGACTGTGATTGCCGGCCATCTTTACAAGATGGGCCATGATGAGATATTATGCAGATATGTACTAGAGTTTGAGCGAGAACAGATCCTTGCAAAAGCACATGGAGGGGTTGTTGGCAGACATTAAGCGGGCCGCACCACAGTCCAGAAGGTTCTTCACGTTGGCTTATGGTGGCCCACCCTAGATCAAGATTCAAAAGCATACGGTCGGCCCTGCGATGTACGCCAACAAATAGGCAAGCCATTGTGAAGGGATGAAATGCCACTTTAGCCACAGGTAACACTATAGCCATTTCAGAAATGGGCGATCGACTTCATCAGGCCTATTGAACCACGAGGGAAGACGGGTGCGCTTTATATTATCACTGCGACCTAATACTTGACCCGATGGGCAAAAGCACAACCAGTTATGGATTGCACAGCCATGATAGAGACAAAATTTCTTGTTCAAGAATGTGTTGACCAGGTTTGGGTGTCCTAAGATTCTTATGAGTGATCGAGGAACACATTTTTTGAACGAAACCATTAGCGCGCTCACTGAGGAATTCCAAATATATCACCAACAGAGCACATCATACCATCCACAAGAAAATGGGATCATTGAGACATTCAACAAACTTTTGGAAATCACACTAACTAAGATCTGCAATGCGCAATGGAACGATTGGGACTTACGCATCCCTACTGTGCTATGGGCATATCGAACCATGTGCAAAAAGTTGACAGGCCAGACACTGTTTCGACTAGTCTATGGTAAGGAGGACATGATGCCTATGGAATATATCGTGCCCAGCCTATGGATTGCAGTAGCTACAGGAATGGCAGATCGTGGGGCATTGGAGGAAAGGCTCGCACAACTCGACGAATTGGACGAAGAACGATTTCTTGCGGGATTTCATCAGCAGGTACAAAAACAGCGCGAAAAAGCATGGCATGATCGCCATATCAAGGTGCACATGTTCAAAAAGGATGATCTTGTATTATTATATGACAGTAATTTCAAAACATTCCGAGGTAAACTCCATATGCATTGGTTGGGACCTTATGTCGTTAAAGAAGTAACTGATGGGGGCGCAGTTCAGCTCACTAAGCTCAACGGAGACCCCTTTCCGGGAAGAGTGAATGGTAGTCGCCTGAAGCTCTATACGGGCAGGTCTTCCGCCTGGCTAACCGCTCCACGGAGAGTCTCACCGCTCCAACGAGTTGAAAGAGATCGAGGGATGATAAAGCAGTCTGATCTGTGTGGATCTGGTGCAGCGCGAGGCTGTAGAATAGCACATGAGCCCCATCCCACATCCAAGACATCCCCAGGGTGGGGAAACCTGGTTCCAACACCCTCCCCTACTACCTCGGGTGAGACCTCAGTCTGCGCTTCGCGGGCTATTGCCGAAAGGGCCGGTAGCTGCAGGATTTGTTTGGCTAAATAATTCTTTCGAACCTTGGTCAAGCCCAAATAAACCAACATATTGGTTGGTGAAGTTTTGGTTTTGGCCAATCGGAGGGTGACACATGGCCCTATGAGAGGGTGCCATGTGTCCCTTGATGTTCATGTAAAATTGTTAAGGTGACTGACCAACCTGACTTGGGTTCGACCCCAAAAACTCCATCAACAGACTGAAATGATTTACCAATACACTGCATAGTGATTTTTGTAATATAAGATGGGACACATATATTTAAATTGTAATTGTTGGTAGTTTTTTTTTGGGGGGGAGGGGGCAACCCAGAAAGTTCACCTGACTGACCCAACACCAAGTCATGTGAATGTGACATGATCGTGTGTCGTGCCGAGGTAGAAGTGGTGGGGAGTTGACATCGGCCCTAGTCTCATTAAATATCATATAACCTTCGAATTTTATCAGGGGAGCGGTGGGACGCGTGGCACCCAGCCTACATCCTAGCCCACGGCCATATAAAGATAATGTGACCTGGAGCAGAGGGTCAGCGGGCACATGGCCTTTGGTGTGCATCCTACTCATATTATATACCATATGACTGAACCAAGGGGTAGAGGAATTGGATCATGACCCTATTGGCATACTTATTGACTCGATAATTTGCACATTTATCAGTAGATTTATCATTGAACATGTGCCAGTTGATCGCTCTGCAAGGCCACCAAAGGCAGAATTTGTTGCCAATTTTGACAAAGGGTCAATTTTTAGGACAATTAGCAATGAAATGAAGGAGGCCTAACTTAGCCATTTTTTAGCCTTTGTGAGCCCAAGAAGAGCCTACACAGGGGTTTTTGGGTATTCTGCACAAAATGGAAGTGTTATTTTTGCAATTTGAGCATTATACATTGATGTAATTTTCATTTTAAGCATATAATATAGAGGTCAAACATTGGAAGCTGGACACAGAGATGTAGCCCAAGAGGGGTGAACTCCATCATCAAATTATTATTTTGTGATGCTACATGTTGTCTCCTTTTCACTGTTAAAATATGCAAAACTTAACTAATTTTAATAAGTTTATGTGCTTTTTCAATTTCGATCCATTTCCCACAAGACATAAACTAGCTTGCAAAATTTTACAAAAAATATTCAATTTTTAATTTCAGATCAGATGAAGTGGTGATTTTCTCAAATTTCGGGATATGATTGGACCCAGGGACTTGATCCAAGGTGGGGGATGCCAAAAGGGACATCGATGTCATATACTCAAGACGTGGCAAGGTTGATAACATGGTCTGCTGCTAGTGTAAAATGTGATATGGTGGAATGACCCATTTGGAAGGCCAAGTGACTATTTTCTAATTGATACATGACATCATGGGAGGATGCAACATGTAAGAGAGACATCATCATGTCGGTAGAAGGATGATGACTGAGACACTAGGAATTACATGTCACTTGATGACACATGGAGATGATTGGTGGTTCCATTAGGTGTAGGAGCACTATGTGGTGTCAATGGGAAGTTAATGTGGCTAGAATCCATGTCACCATTGAGCACGAGTCCCCTAAGAGATTTCATGTGCATCTTTTCAACTAGGTTGAAATTGAAGGGAACCCCAAGACAAAGTTTTTTGTCATCACTTGACATGGGAAATGTTTCCATGCCACAAGGTCATAGTTTAAGTGCACTAGAGTGGGGAAGCAACAAACTAATGGAGGGAACATAATGGAGAAAATTTTGTCAACCAATTGATAGTTAGTTGACAATTGCAGACCCCCCATCGATATCTAATAAAAGGCAGGGGGCCTACAATTTATATAGATTTTTGTTGCAGTCAAATGGAGACATGGAAGAGTTTTCTAGAGGGGAGTCACTCATCATTTAATGGCAGAAGGAACAAATATAATACGCCCCCTTTGTTAACTATTGAAAGGAAAGGGGCCACATTTAATGTGTTGTTAGTATAAACATTGGTGATCAGTTTACAATGAGTTAGTGGGTGAGTACTGAAGGGTTTACTTAGATTTCTTATAATGGTAAATGTTTGTTTGTAAGCTAAGGGTGATGTCATAGGGCCCTGGGAAACATGATGTGGTAGGTGCCATGTGGATGTAACCATGGCCATGATTTGGTGCGAGGAATGAGGTGGAATCGCCTGGGTGGGACCAATGGAACCATATAGCTTCCATGTGGGCGTCACATGGGTGACACGTGGGTGCCATATGGAAGGTTCTTGCTTATGTGTCAGGGATGGAATGAATAACTTTAAATTAGCTTAACTTTCAATCCAGGTATTGTATTACATAAAATTTCTATCACTCTAAAGCTCTCAACGAACCAAAGATGATGGTGATGTCCAAAGATAATTATGCTAACTTTGGAAAAGGAAAATAATTGTAACACCATTTCCGTAGTTAGATAATGGAGGTCAAGTTAATTAAAAGTAACACACCCCATTCAACCTCAAGACTACAAAGGGTGGGATGGAGCATTACACATACTCTAAGACATGCATCAAGAGATCTATACTAAAATTGCATTATTTTTCTCTTTTTTAGAATGCAATTTTTTCCAAAATTCTTGAAGGAATACTCTCCTCCATTAAAAAAAAAAATAAAAAAATGAATTTTTCTATAGCCTCCCATATTTTATTTTAAAGAAAGGAAAATTAATGTGTGTGCGTGTGTAGATAGATATATATTTTTTTATTTTTTTATTTTTTTTCGCGGAAAATCAAGTTAGGTCTACCCAAAGTGACCATACCCTTGGGCCAAATTAATTTGAGCCTAACCTTAAGGGCGTTGAGGAGAATTGAATCCATGACCTCTGAATGGCAAGATGCTTTAGAAATGAGACCTTGACCAATTGAGCTAAACCTTAGGGCTAAAATGAGAATGAATGAATGAAAACATTTCTTGGAAAGTCATTAATGACAAAAAAAAATACTTCATACTATTGTAAAATTGATATTGCATTGGTTCACATACATCCAAGTAAACAAATGTAATTGTTATTTTGTTATCAGTGAGTTATCCTTGCAAAAAGGTGCTTTGGTGTGCTTTCCATGAGTGCAACACTCATACATACCCATTAAAATAAGAAATTGGTTATCGAAACCCTCTACAAGAGATCACTCTTTCTTGAAGCAATGATGTCTTGAGACCATTTCAAAAGACTTTTTGAATCACTATCTACGTTAATGGAAACTTCATGGGCCTCTGGTAGCCATTGTACAAGTTTTCCTTTGTCACAACTCTTATAATTAGTTTATCATTCATGCTCTTATAAAATATTAGTTAAATCAAACTAAGTAAATAACCTTGTATTTAACAATTTTCACTTTTACTAGAAAAATCTTAATTAATATAATTATATTAAAAAACAAACTTGACTCCCTTAATTTTACCGTATAAAATTTAACAAAAACAATTTTTCTCACAATAAAATATTCAACACCATTTCGAACATTCCTCCCTTTTATCAACTATTCACACAATACATAACATGTGATAAGTCATCTATGGTGTTGCTTCATAAACCAAATACTGCCCCTATGAGGAAGACACCATTATCATAATTGGGGTGTGTTATCAACTATTCACACAACACATAGCATGTGAGAAGTCATCCATGGTGTTTCTTCATAAACCAAATACCACCCCTATGAAGATGACACCATTATCATAATTAGGGTGTGTTATCAACTATTCACACAACACAGAGCATGTGAGAAGTCATCCATGGTGTTGCTTCATAAACCAAATACCACCCCTATGAGGAAGACACTATTATCATAATTGGGGTGTGAAAGAGTTGGATATTGGAGGTGTCTACATACCAAGGCAACCTTGTTATCAGTTATGGTTAATAATACACACCCTTATCTTAGAGAAACACATATTCAATTTCTTGATTTTGTGTTCGCTGATGGTTTTGGTTTTTTTTAATGTGTCATTCACTATCTCCCACACTAACAACATTTTCCACTTAATTTACCAACCAAGATTTGGTATTTTAAAATTATAATCGATGCCAGTGTAAATTTATCAATATTCTTGATCCAAATGCTACATGTGCTACTTCATAGTTCATTGTTGGATTGGGTTCTTAACCATGAATCGTGAAAGAAAGATTGGATAAGTCGTTCTCATCCTTTCATATGTTGGAGCAACAACACCTAGAAACTATTCATCCCAATACATATTTATGAAGGCCAGTGCCTGGACAAGCACGAATGAGAAGCACATGAGAAAACTTATGTGACAACAATTGGAAAATCCCTCCAATGAATTCCCAGTTGCCCAACCTAGTTTACTTCTTATATATGTTGGTGTTCTATCAAATTGCTAAAAGCTTACCGAGAATTTAGGTCAACCTTGGTAGGCCAATACAAAAAAGGCGACCGCACTTTCAAAATATGGTATATAATGAATATGAAAGCAAGTAATCTCATTAGTGTTTAAATTTCCGGAATCCCGTGATGTAGAATTTTGATATTTGGAATCCATTTGTAAATAATTCCACCCATATTTTACTATGGAAAAAAAAAATCTTATGAGCTTTTTATGTATAAATATATATATTTTAAAGATAGAAGAATTTGTATTTGGTTATGACTATTGGAATGATTTTAAATTTGGTTTCCCTTTACTATAGCTTTTAAATTGGTTAGTATTAATAATTTTGAAAACAATGCTTCCTATGCAACTCAAGATTCAACTGGACGTAGAAATTTTCAAAAATACACCTCTAAGACATACATATAAAAATTATTCAAATCTATTAATAAAAAACAACTATGTTTTAATTAGTGAGAGATGGATTTGATAATGTCATGCCAAACACAAAATAATTAGTGAAAGATCTTTTAGTGACTCTTAGGTATGAAGGAAATATAGAAAAGAGTTTTAAATCAAATTGACGTAAGGAATCTCACTTAAAAAATGTTGGAGTGGGATTTTGGACATTTGTTAAAATATTTACGCCGTAAGGTGTTTCCCTCTGAAATGAACTCCCCCAAATACGTTTCTGTCTTAATCGTAGCCATTAGATCTTTTGTTAGATGATTGAACAAAAATTAGCCATCTGATTTAATAAAAATCAACCATCTAATTTAATAAAAAACCTTAAAAAATGTTTCACTTTCCACTTGACATTTGTGCGCCGAGCTTCTGGGAGAGGTTGTGGAGTTTATGGCTGTTTCAGTTTACTGTTTCATGGAGTTTATGGCTCTTTCAGTTTAAGGGCTCCAATTTCTGTTTGTATAGTCGAATCGACATTGGCAATGGCATCCCCTGTATCCTCATGCCCCCAAAACCCTTCTGAAATTGAAATCGGGATAGAAATTGCATAAACGGGTGAAGGGAAACCGTGATACGACTCCACTAGCATTCAAACCTAGAGAGATGCCCTTTCTCATGTTGCAGAAATATGGGGTTTCGATCTGGACGCATATAATGGGTGAGATCTCAACCCTCCCCTCTCAGTATGTAGTACTTCACGCTGATTAGAGCCCTTGCATATTTTTCCTAGATTTAAAGGGTTCACAATCTCTAAATTCAATGAATCAAGAGGAAAACGAGCAGGCTTACCCTATAGATTAAGAATGATCAATAGGGATGGAATGCATCAACATTATATCTGGCATTACTCTGTAGACCCTGTAGACTCTTCAAATGGAATATGAAGGATAAATTTATCCATTTCCTCCTTCCCCACTAAGACTTCTGCAACAATTCACATTCTTTTGGCATCAAGATCTGCACTGATCATGCCAATTTTTAGACAGTATCCCAACGCAGAACACCAATTTGCTAGTTCAACCATTCAAATAGTATCCCAACAGAAAATGCCAATTTTCAATGAGTGTCAGCTCTCTGAATGATATGAGTTGGGATCTTAGCCAGTAGTGCCCGTTGATCGATGATTATGCTTTCTTGTCAAGTTCCTCTTCGCATAATTTTTTTTGTTAGGTGGATTTTATAATTTTTCAACATCGTCGCATATATTATTTTCCAACATCATTCCTTTAACTTGCAAATTGGCATTTTTTTATATAGACATACCTTCAAAGGAGGGGCAACCGAGGGTGCACCATATCAGTGCTCAACAAATTAGCAAAGTAGAAGAGCTTGGAAAAGAAGTCCTGAAGCGACCCTTGAAGATCACTTTAACTATAAAACTCAAGGAAAATAGAATGTTTGTCACTTCTCAAGCTAGGTATCCAAACAATTTTTCATGGAGAACGTTATTTTATGAGGCAGTAGTAGAACCAAACAATGTGATTTTGTTTATCAAAGGATTGAACTTAGTAGAACCAGACAAAGTGATTTTTTTTGTCAAAGGATTGAACTTGAGGAGAGGTAGGATTTTTGATACTAATAATCTTGTCTACGATTTTGGTTCCAATTTGGACACTGATCTGCTTAATGCTAGGGATTTCATGAAATGGGACACCATAGATTTGCGCAGCAAGATTTTTCATACCAAGGATTTGGTGGTTGCTCAAGTGATCAGATGTGAGAAGCCTAATGGCTTAGAATATAGGAAATTGAAGGGATGAAGGCTTTCGTATGGAGATCTAGAAGTGGTTTACTTCCATCTGTAGATAGGGTTGAAGTTAAATCCATGATGATCTCAAAACCTGTGCAGATGTTTAGGCCTCTCCATCAGGTCTGTGCTTGCACAATGCTTTGGAACCAAGCTCCATTTCTTAAAGAATGGATCATGTATCATGCTATGTAGGTGTCGAGAGGTGGTTTCTTTATGATAACAACAGTGATGAAAACATAGAAGTGGTAGCTAAATAGCGTAATGCATTTTCTGATGACAAGACACCAATTTATTGTATCTATTTGATAATGGGCATTATTTTCTGAACGGGTTAATACACACCATCTCATTTACTTAATTGTATCTGGTTTGAATAAATTATGGGCAAAATAAACCCCCTCTAAAATCTGAATAGAGTATACGAAAGGCCTGATTTCAATATACTGGGTTTTGAAAGAGCTGGGTCCCCAACTAAAAAAAGGAGCAATTTTTAGACACTTTAATTCTATGTATCGGATTTGTAATGGCATCACTTATCCAAGTCTTGTTTGAATCGGTTGTGGGAAAAATAATTCCACCACCAAATTCTCAACACGCTAATATAGAACTATGTAAACTCTTAAGTAGTACAAAATCTACCAACCAATTCCTATCTCGACAGCTCTGCATAACATTCAAAATCTATTTGAGAAGAACAACCTTGCTTCCCAAGTATACCATCAGACTCAAGGATCCTCATTTAACGTTTATACATGGTAGATATGTGAAATGGAAGTATCCAAGAAAATTCATGAAAGATACTGCAATTTTTTGATATTTTGTATCTCTGCATCAGCCTAAGATGCTTCTTTAGAAGCACCAGTCGCAGTTTCTAATTGAGGGAGGATGCTGTTTGGTTGTTTGGGAGGGCACCCACAGTTTGTTTCCTCCTTCTGTTTACTTCCACCTCCCTCCGCACAGAATGCAATGTTGTATTCTTATTGCTTCTGGATAGAGGGATTACTACTACCATTAAAAATAAACACCCAACTTTTGTGTTTAACATTGCCAAACATGTCTTGAGGTAAAGCATTTTTTCTCAAAATGTGTTACTTTACATTAAGAGATTTTTTACAAAAGAACACTGGAAAGCTCTTCTATGTCAAGTCATTTTCATCATGGCCTGGAAGTCATTTCTTTTTTTCTTTAGCTATAGCCTCATCTTTGTCTTGGTGCCCAATAGGGATCCTCCCCAATGAAGAATACACAGTTTCTATAAGGATGCCCAATCTCGAGAAGTGTTGCTATTTGGTCATTATCCCTGTTTGCAGAAATATCTGTAACACAGTAAATCATTTCTAGTTGTGTCGCTATCTTTAGTTCCAATCAATAATTCAATATCTGCATATTCAGGCTTATTCAAAATAGGATAAATCAAAGTTGATTTCCATAGCTTTGGCCCATCTAGATTGAAGAAATACCTAGATGAAGGTCTGATAGTAGGTTACACCTGCAGGTTGAAGAGAACGAAGAGGCATAAATCTAGCATTCTCTTATATGCATTGAACCAAAGCTTGATAAATGTAGTCCATCATTTTCGTCTCAGACATAATTATCATTACATGAACCTTTCCAGAGGATTTGTAGTGTTACTGAGGTGATATATCTATGTTCATCTATTCTAGTGACATAGTCTGTGTTGAGGTCGTTTCCAACTCAAAGACCGAAGAGAAACACATTATTTGTAGATGTCCTTTCTGTCAAAGAGTTTGCCCGCAATCTATTTTTACAGGTATTACCTCCAGAATTTTGTATATTGTTCATCCATCCTATGTTTGGGCTCGAGAGCATAGAAGAGCTTGGAAAAGAAGTCCTGAAGCGACCCTTAAAGATCACTTTAACTATAAAACTCAAGGAAAATAGAATGTTTTTCACTTCGCAAGGTAGGTATCCAAACAATTTTTCATGGACAACGCTTTTTTATGAGGCAGTAGTAGAACCAAACAATGTGATTTTGTTTGTCAAAGGATTGAACTTAGTAGAACCACACATTATGATTTTGTTTGTCAAAGGATTGAACTTGAGGAGAGGTAGGCTTTCTGATACTGATAGTGTTGTCTACGATTTTGGTTCCAATTTGGAAATCGATCTGCTTAATGCTAGGGATTTCAAGAAATGGGACACCATAGATTTGCGCAGCAAGATTTTTCATACCAAGGTTTTGACGGTTGCTCAAGTGATCAGCTGTGAGAAGCCTAATGCTTACAAGACAGGAAATTGAAGGGATGAAGGCTTTCGTATGGAGATCTAGAAGTGGTTTACTTCCATTTGTAGAGAGGATTGAAGTTAAATCCATGATGATCTCAAAATCTGTGCAGATATTTAGGCCTCTCCATCAGGTTTGTGCTTGCACAATGCTTTGGAACTAAGCTCCATTTCTTAAAGAATGGATCATGTACCATGCTATGTAGGTGTCCAGAGGTGGTTTCTTTATGATAACAACAGTGATGAAAACATAGAAGTGGTAGCTAAACAGCGTAATGCATTTTCTGATGACAAGACACCAATTTATTGTATCTATTTGATAATGGGCATTATTTTCTGAACGGGTTAATACACAC